>VDFB02086081.1:84697715-84759839 GCA_007258455.2 Sequoia sempervirens | reverse complement strand
CTTCCATCTTTGATTCATTCAAACACATTGTATTTTCAATTTCACCTTTTATGGTGACCTCACCTTCTACAAACTTTGTCTCAGACCTTTCCTTTGCTTTTTTCCATTCCACTTGATGCATCACATCCTCTGATCTCTTATCCTCCACTGAACTCTTTTCCAACACTATATTTTTTAGGCTCTTTATCTTCTTTTCCCTTTAGTGGACCACTTACTGCATCTACCATGCTTTCCATGCACTTATCTTTATCCTCAACTATCATGCATTCTTCCACTAGCCTTTTATCTAGGCTCTTTGCAACTTCCATTTTTATGACCTGCATCAAAAAAAAATTCTTGTCTTCTTTTTCTTGCCCCCTACATGGGTTCTTTGCATCTAGACTTTGAATCAAATCTCCCTTCACCTCTATATCTTCTTATTTAAATTTCCTTGTTTCTACAATGCTTGGCTGCTCCTTTTCTCTCTTTATCTGTAGGGGACACAACACTGCCCCTATCATAATTTATTTATTCTTGACAAGCCCTTCATGGCTTTCCTCAATCCATCCACACTCTTTTACCTCTTCCTTCTTTCCCTTTTCCTCTAAGACCTTCTCATCATGTGGTTTTCCATCTTCTTTTTCATCAATTTGTTGCTTTCCATCTTTCCCTTTCATTGGACAATCCATCTCTTCCACCATGACCTTACTAGGCGATTCTCGCCTCTTCTCCATCTTTTCTCCACTTATCTTGCCTTTTTCTTGCATTAGGGTTTCTTCCCCAAGTTTCTTCACCTCACATTTCTTTTCATCAGGTCTACATACCTCTGTTTTGATAGTATTAGACTGTCCTACACCTGTTCCTGCCTTTTCTTAACTGAAATCAATCATTTTCTTGTCTCCAACCTGCTTTGCAAACATGTCTAGATCTTGTATAAAGGATTCCCTTTCCCTTATCACTATTTCTCCATCCTTTGTCCTTTCTAACATTACTCCTTTGTCTACTTTTTCTACCTCAACTCTTTTCTTTGTGTAAGTAGCTGCACCTTCACCATGTTTATCTTCCTCATGCTTGAGGAACTCCTTCCTTCCCATCATCACTATCCTTGCCAAAAAAAATTCTTCCCTATCATCTCCCTGCAATGGGGTTAGCTTGAAATTGATTCCATCCTTCACAATATCATACTAAAAAACAAACCACTTCATCTTTGAAAACTAACATTTGAAAGAGGTGACAGTTGGTATCCCTCTTTAATAGACTTTTACAACCCTTCACTATTAGTTAATTTGACTTGACTTAGCACTTTTTGCACAAGTAAAATTATTTGTCATGTCAAAGAAACAAACTGTTAAAAGGAAAAAACTAACAAATGATCAACTCCAATCCTTCAGAGATAAAGAGAAAAAATGGATGAGGGAATATCGTGAAAAACAGAAATTGGGAACGATTGACGAAAACAAGACAAATGAAGAGGAACCTCAACCATCAAAAAGAGAAAAGAAATTGGTACCACAAAGGGCACGAATGTGAAAGAGTCATGCCAGGGGAGATGAAGATACCATAGTTGGAGACACACCCTCTACTACAAGTGAATATGAAGGGACACCATTAAGCACAAGCGAATATGGAGGGACACCATCTACCACAAGTGAGTATGGTTGGACACCATCCACCACATCTGAAGTTGAGAGTACATCATCACTCGGATTTGATGAACAAGGTATGCCATCATCCCAACATGAACCTCAAGGTATGTATTATATTCCACCCCTGATCAAATGTACGCAATCTAGCCCACCTCAAATAAATATTGATGAAATTGCTAATGTTGAGATGTATGTACCTAAGAGAAAACCACCTAGAATTTTGCATAGAAAGCCAAAGTTTTTGAGTAATATTGATGAGGATATTTTGCATCACATGGAAGGTAAGATTCCAAAATGCACTTGTAGAAGATATGCTGATAAGATTTGGCAAATGTTCTTTGAAAGGCTAAATGAGACTAGAAGATGTCAACAATTTGTTCAAATGATGCGGGATTTAAAGTACAGAAACATTATGAAGACTCTTGGGTTGAGAACATCGAATGCATCAAGTGAAAACACTATTGTGAAGAATCTAATGGATGCTTATGAGAGTGTGGGTAAGACCTCATGCTTAAAGGATAGTAATGTCACCCGATGTGTCATTATATCAACTTTGGTAAGCTATCAAACAAAGAGATCTTGTCTCATTAAAAAGATAAGTGAACAAATGGGAATTAGTAGAAAAACTTTATCAAGAGTCGTTCAAAGGCGGAAAAGAATTGAGGGCACTGATTCAAATGAATTATGGGCATTCTTGGGAAGACTGCCACATAAAGATAGAAAATTTGTTGAAGCATTGAGAACACTAATTGAATATTCTCGGAAGAATAATAAAAGGCCATCTCTGAATCAAAGGGATGTCGTAAGAAGGAGAATCGGTAGTCAGAACCGTGAGCCACATCCACAGCATTTTTTGGATACGACTCAAACCCAATTTTTTCATACATTTAAAAATGCTTATCCTCAAATTACTATTTCTCAAAGATTCTTTGAAATGCTTAAACCTTTTTATGTTAAGATAAATCACACATGCACTACTTGTTGTTGTAGACTACATATTGAATTCACTAACCATTATGATGTTTATCATTCTATATGTTTAGATTTGCATACTAATGATGTTTTGCAGGATTGTGGCATAGAAGCCCCACCAAAATCTTTAAGAGAGTTCTTATCAAAAAATTTATGTCAAATAGAGGATGGCCAAATATTCTATAGGATAACATGTTTGGATGGTTCATGTGAGCGTTGTGGTGGCTTGCAACGAATGCAAGTATGTCAACATATGGAAAGCACAGATGAGGTGGGAAATAAACTAGTAGACTTCAGGAAGTATAAAACAGTGGCATATGCTACAAAAGATGGGTCTCAAGCAAAAAGGTGTGATTTGGTTATTGAGAAGATTCTAGCATATCAGTTTATGTCCATGTTTCGTGAGAATCTAGTGTTTGAGTATGCAAGGCATACCCATAGAGCTTGATGGCTGGACACACAATTCAAGCTATGCAAGGACACCTTTCCAATTGGCAGCATAGTATCAGTGGTTGACTTTGTAGAGAACTACACTCTACAGCCACAGTGTGAGGTGCAGTAACAGTATTACAACTCCACACAAGTTTCGATATTTGTGCACATAGAATTTATTCATACAGCTGATAGTACAGAGGACCAAAGGAAGGTATTCAAGGAGTATCACTTTTATATTAGTGATGATTGCACACATTCTCTAGAGTTCATGAAAGTTTTCTT
This sequence comes from Sequoia sempervirens, assembly GCA_007258455.2. NCBI lineage: Eukaryota > Viridiplantae > Streptophyta > Pinopsida > Cupressales > Cupressaceae > Sequoia > Sequoia sempervirens. The sequence goes on along the minus strand of VDFB02086081.1, from coordinate 84,756,525 downwards.
CCAGATATTCTATAGTGATTTGGCTCAGAGGGGCATAGCATACGGTCAGCATCTAATCTGGTCAGATAACTGTGCAGCACAGTTCAAGAACATGTGCATGCTCTACTAGTTGTGCATGATGTATCTCACTATAGGTGTTCAGCATATGTGGAACTTTTGCGATGTCAGGCATGGAAAGGGGGAGCATGATGGTGTAGGAGCATGCATGAAAAGAGAATTAGCATGAGAAGAGTTAAAGTATAAAGACAGTGCAAAGTTGACAGATGCAAGTTCAATCATCGAGTGGTGTAATGCTTCGATGGGTCCAGGTAATGAAGGTACGACTTCAATTCATAGATTTTTTTGGTTGATGGATGATACTAACATTGCACCATATGAGTATTTTTGTACACTAACAGGATCGAATGAGCTACACTCTTTCCTTAGCTCAAATGCAAGTTCATGGAGTATCAATACACGTAAGATGGCATGTGCTTTTTTTCATCATGTACAATGCAAGCCTGGAATGATTGTGAGTCAGGGGAGTGGGTTGACAAATGGTTGACAAGTTATCTTACCCCACTTCACACATATTTCCCTCTGATGGAATTGGAACTAACACAGATGGAAAAATCAGTCGACTTTGACCACGTATCAGATATAGTTCAACCAGGTAATATATCTACTTGCTTAGTTTTTGAAATTCCATATTGTTATCTTACTTTGTGTTGTATTCGTAATGTTGACTAATTTTGAGTGATTTTATGCACATATCAATGCAGGGAATGTTTATGTAGTTATTGCAGATGAAGAAAATGAAGAGGGAATGGACTATTACTTGTGTCGTTGTGTTGAGGCCAAAAAGAAATTGGAAGCCCCAGTTATAGATGGAGAAAACATTGAATACCCTATAGGGTTAGTTGTTGTTACCAGAACATGGCTTAGGAGTGTAGGACCCTGAATCTGCATTGGATCAAAAACAAAAACCCTTAGTATTGTTAGTAAACCAAAGCAAACAAAAGATCCCCTATAAGATTCATCTAATCACAAGAATGATGCCAAAGAAACAAGCAAAACATAGAAAGGCATCATTCTAATGATCAAACTAGCATCTTATAGTGGATTGGTGTCACATGTGCTAGTGACCCTTTCCCAATCCTTGATTGATAAGCTAGTGATGAAATTGCTATGGATATGGAGATGATAAATGGACAAGATCAGTTCTCAAAGATAATGACCTTGCATCAAGTTGTGTAGATGATGGAGATGATGGAGTGAAATGGACAATATCAAATCTCAAATGAAGAGAGTGACCTTGCAAGAGATTGTGGAGAGATGGTGAAGGGTTTGATAAGAGATGAAGCCTCTATTTTATAGATTTTCAAATGCTAAGAGTGTTGAAAATGGACCAATGTGGTACAAAGATCAAGCCAATAAGATAAGGCCACTTGTCAAGTGGTGATAGGCCAATGGTTGTGCAAGATTTGGGAAGAGTGCCCATGAGAGGGAAATTTTGAATTCAAATTTGAGAGTAAATGCTAAGTGGGGGACAAGAAAATTAGCAATAAATGCAATGTTGGAGGGAAAAATCAACTTGCCTTTGAATTCAAAGTTGAGGGAATATTCCCCATAAATGCCATGTTGATGGAAAATCTTGGATTTAATAAATCAATAAATTGATTTATATGTGCAAGTGGCTAAATCTAGAGAATGCAAGTGGGTGAGATTAGCATTAGATTAGATTAATTAGCCAGGATGATGATTAGGATGAGTTTGACCTCTTTGACTTAGATATTTGATTTATTTAAATCAAGAAGGATGGAATATGCATTATGATGGATGTTTGATTTTTTTCATTGAAAAGGTTGATGATAAATTTGATTTATTTGATTTAAGCTGATGACTTTAGGAGATTGATAAATAAACCTGATTTATTTTCTGAATGGATGAATATGACCTAGTTGAATGCATTATGTCAATTTGATGTGTCTACATTTTGCCCTCTTTGAAGCAATGTACTTGTTGTGTTGGTTCAAAGAATAAACTTGCCGCGATCGAAATTTAAAAAATTTCTAATTTTTCGGATGCCCCAGTGGAAAGAAGTACACTGGTACATTGCCCCCTCGAGAGATCAAGCTTAAAAGATTTGATTTGAGGGTCGAACTCGCGATAAAGAGGTTCAAAATGGTTAGTTATGGACGATGATGAAAATGAGATGATTTTAAGATGCTTAGAATAACAAATCTATATTATCCTAAACAACTTAAATGATTAATATGATATGAGATGGATGAGATTGATGATGTGATATGTTGTGATTATGCAATGGATGATTTATGAGATGCTTAGACCAACAGATCTATATTATGATGATGATTATGCAATGCATGTGAAATGATCGATGTTTCCTATGATGTATGATATGGATGATATGTGGTATGCTGATAGTTTTGTGGATGCAAGATGGATGCATGATGGATGTAGGATGGATGATGATGTTAGTGCGAAATGAGATGATGACAAGAGGATCCCACAAGTCCATGATCTGACAAGACTTTATTAGAGATGATGATGATGATGATAGATGATGATGATAGAATGATGATGATAGATGGATGATTTTCTTATCAAGGATTGGGATTTTAAAAGGATCACTTACTTTATGTTTGATACACACCTAAGCACAATGCATCAAGGTATAAAGGACCAGGATGGCATTGTACTTAGTGTGATGGACTTTGACTTGACAGATAGATAGGAGTATTCTTGTTCACACCTAACATACGGAAACCTTGCTAGGATGCACTTTAGAAGTTTTAAACACCTCAGACCAAAACATGGAAAGGTATAAACCAATCAATGCAATAGTCAACAAGTTATTTGAAACATCCTCCATACATATCTAACAAAGCAAGTATTCACCAAGTTATTTTACAAGAACGTCCAACAAGCACAAAGATACAAAACAATGTGATCGTTGTCCCCATTCCTATCTCTCTATATCCTTCGTTTGATATCATCGAAAGGTCCTTGGAATGAGCGCAATAAGATAAATCAAAAATAAAAGATCAAATACACAAACAAGTCAATGTTCTTCATACCTCTAGCTAAAGGGATTTGTTTTGATAGGATAAGAATCCAAGGTGATATCCAAAATGATGCCCATTGTCGGAACGATATATCCTAGGACATGCATTGTATAGGATGATGATGGTTTGATAAGTTGATTAATAGGCTATTGATATAAAGTTGACTGACATGTTTGAAAATGATCAAGAGTTTTATTTTGTTTCAAAGGTTTGTTGTCTCGATTTTGATTTTATGATTGAAGATTGATTTTGCTAATTGCTATGATTGTTTCTGTTTGTTTTTCCCAAAGGATGAAGGTGATGATCAATTTATTATGGATGATTGATTATTGTGGGTGAAAGCGAAATGAGACGGATGGATTTTTTCAAATATTTGGATGTTTTTGATGTTTTTGGAATGTTTTGAGGTTGTTTTTGGTGTTTTTGGATTTTGCGATGTTTTTTGATTTTTCGATTTTCTTATGTTTTTGGATTTTGATGTTTTTTGAATGTTTTTGGATTTTTCATGTGATTCGAATGTTTTTGGATTTTGATGTTTTTCGAATGTTTTTGGATTTTGATGTCTCGGGGGCTGATCAGAGATTAGCCTTGCCTACGTTTAAGCTCAGAGACGACGTAATGCGGATTCCAATGTTTTTGACTTTTTTTGATCTTTTGAGTGTTTTTGGATTTTTTGATATGTTTTGGATGTTTTTGGATTTTTTGATTTTCGAATGTTTTTGGATTTTCGCATGATTTTGATGATTTGGATATGGATATGTGTGATGATATCAATTCTCTGTTTAGGATTTTTGTTGAAGACCAAGCTAAAGTTGATTGATCGAATCGATGGATTGATTGATGATGATAACATTGTTGAGGATACACAACAATGCAAGGATCTGATTGATCAAGATTGATGATGATAACATTGTTGAGGATGCATAACAATGCAAGGCTAATGATTGGGAAAGATATCCCTAAGATGATGATGAATTGATGATGTCCTGATTGGATTTGATTGATCATGATTGATGAAGCTTGCTTTAGAACAAAAGTTATTCGAGTGATTTGACGTGACGTTTGAAGGGTGCATTTGATGCAACTGATATTGGTTGTTTGGATTGATGTTCGATTGAAGATGAAGCTTGATAAGGACATGTTTTCATCAAAATATGCCATGGGCTAGTGATTTGGATTTTTTTGCTCACAAGTGGTGGACCAGTTTGATTTCACGTTTGCCAATGTCCGGATCACCACATAAGTCAGAGGACATAGACCAAGATTTATTCTCGAAGCAAGATATACATATCTTCCCCCAATGTCTAGCAATGTATGGAATGAGATGCTCGGATAAGTTTATGGATGGATGGATATGGTAAGCACACAAAGCATGCCAAGGATTTATCTTGTGATAAGATACAATGTTCAGATAAGGAATGCTCATTTGGATATTGCTTCATGGCTCAGATAATGCTAAATAGGATAGGATCAATGAAAATGGCCCATGTCAAGATGTTTTACCATAAGCAAGCATAAAGTATGCCCCAAACTTTCATCAAGATCAAGATAAATTGGATGATGGATGCAGATGGATGAAAATGGATTGGATAAATGGTTTATGGAATTATGGATAAGATGGATGGAATGCTCGATTTATTACAAATGGGATGAGATTCTTTCATCTTAACCAACGCACATAGATGCTCAATTCTACACATGATGCCTATTTTCCAGGTTTTCATCATGGTCTTGCCCAAAGCGCCACCCATGCGGTTTTCACTAGAGGACGATCTTTTTCTCTTTACTATTTTCAATCCTTTTTCTTTTCTTTTTTTGAATTTTTTTTTTGCTTTTTTGATTTTTTTGATTTTTCTGAAAAATTTTAAGCTCATGCTGAACCATAAGGTGTTGCTGATGTAGATGCCCCTATCATAATGTGCCATTGGTATCCTACCTAAAGAAGTTGCTTTGCTAAGTTATGTCCACTTGAATGCAACTTTTGAGATTCTTGATTTGCTTCGTCGATACCGGAGTTAACTCTGTCTCTGTGCGCACATCACAATAGAGTACCCTTTGAATCCTTATGATGAAGGGTCGTTACCAATACATGGTCAATGTGAGAATTGGATATCATGCGTGGAGGTGTGGATGGATTGTTTTTAGGGATAAGAGATGGATTGGTTGACAGTTTGGAACCTTTGACTCTCCAAACTTGGGAAGATGAGCAATGATGGGTGGATACGAAAGTGTGCATGGAATTAGGACCAATTGCTTGATACACTTTGTACATCGCTTGAGAAGCCTATTTTTGCTTTTGCAGACATCTTTGATGGATACTTTTCCCTTTTTTATTTTTCCCCATAGTTTCTTCGATTGATGGAGTTTGATAGGGATAATATTTCTTTGTATGCTTTGGTATCCATATGTATTTTATATGTCCATTATGCTTCTCAACTTCTTTTTCTTTGATAAAATTCTTCATACTTTGATTCTGATCATTCATTTGATGTTGGTCCCAATTCGTGGATGGGGTGATGGGTGGATGAAGATTCATGGTGTGACCGGTTGTAGTATTGGAAATGGTTTCACCATAAAGATTCTTCGTGCTCCCTATGTTGACGTTTGCTTGAGATGAAGTTGCCCCTAGTATGGTGGTAGTAGCACCTTCGTTCCTTGATTCTGCTTGTTTTGAGATGTTTTGTTCAGTATACGTGCTCTGACAAATGACCACTATAGATGACATTGTTTCAATCTTCTGCTCTGCTATCTTGGGATTATACTATTTTTTCTGACTTGCTTCCTTGAGTGGATACATGATGTCCTTAGTTTGAATTTGGGATATATCCAATCCTGATGTTGATAACTCAGTTTGACTGTAAGAACCAATAACTTGTTCCCTTTGTGCAATAATGTCAGAAATAAAAGGATCATGTTCTGAATAACGATCATCTATGTTTCCATCCAAAGAAAGCATCTCATGGGTAGATGGATGAGTATGTGCTACATGGATGTGATCATCTTGCATAGATAGGAGAGTTTCCATTAGATTGTTGTAGTATTTTGAAGATACAAATTCTTGATCTTGGATGATTTCGGGGTTGCTTTTGACATGTTTTGGATCAAGTTCTTGACATGGATTAGTTTCAAAGGATGGATTGCTTATAAATGGTTCTTGGATGTCATCATTGTACATGGTAAGTGGTTCAATATCCTCAAGTGTCGAGTTCAGGGTTCTTTCAGTATCTGTAACCATGCGGTCAAAGGGGATCAACATGTTTTGAAAAGGACCATTGCTAGACTTTGGTGAAAGATTTTGATCATGCTTTGGAATAAATTCTTGAGATATGTCCTCTAACTCGTAAGGCAATGTAGAGACATTTTCAACATGATCATAGGTGAACTAATTGTGCATAATGTCAATTGGATCAAATAATCCTAACACTCCTTGAAAGAGATCACTAAAAGGTGGCTCTTGATGTATGGTGAGTTGATCATCGAATTGTGTAGATACATCCTCAATGTGCTCCTCGATGGAGAGGTTTTAATCATTGTTTTCAACAATTGCGGTGGAGAGATTGTGAATGTCTTCAACCATAGAGTCAAGTGATGTTGATATTTCTTGAATTGGCTCATTGTTAGGTATCATTGGTGGATTTTGATCACGATTGAAAAGTGACTCTTGACCTATGTTTATTTGATCTTCGGATGAGATAGAAACATTTCCAATGTTCTCTTTGATGGATGGATCTTGACCATTGCTTTCAACAATTCTGGTGGGGAGATTATCAATGCTATCACCAATGATTGAATTTTTTCGTGTTTGTTCTTGTGCTTGTCAAGCAACTAGAGAGGCTTGAGTAGCTTGATAGGCTTGTTGCACTTGTTGAGCTTGTCTTGCTTGTTGTGTGGCTAGATATTGTTGGATGGCCTTTTAGTATGACTGGTGAGCTTTTAGAGCAATGTCATATTATCTTGCTGCATTTGGTTTTAGTGGTAGTGGTGGCAGATTCAGAATCATGTTGGATGTAATGACAAGTAGTTGAGATATGCTTGGATTGATTATGGAGGTTTGAGATGTGATGGGCATGATAGTGGTGGTTGGAATGATTGAAGGGATAGTGATGGTTGGAATGACCGAGGTGATAGGTCCTTGGGAGACCGTATTTTGATTTGGGATCAATGTTGTTGTTTGATTAGATACCATCTGTTGGTGTGATGTTGATAGTATATTTGACATGATGGCTTGATTGACGTTAGGTGGATTGATTTGGATGGAGGGATTGGTGTTAGGTAAAGGGGGAAGCCCCTAAACCAAGGAATGATGTTGGTAATGGTGGTGGAGATTTCCCTTGGCGTAATGCCTCAACTATTTTGGAAAGTGCCGCAATTTGATCTCGCCAAATTTGTTCTTGATTTCGATCTTGACTCTTTTGATATAGTTGATTTGGCTCTTGTTTAAGCAAATTTAGAGTGTGTACTTGTGCTTGATTTTGGAAAATGTTCTCATTTGGGATGACACTCAGATTTGGCATGATAGCTTGAATTTGACCATTATTCATGTTGGGAATATTTGTATGATTTTCAAATGTATCCATCCCAAATATTGTCGGATTCAAGTTTAGAAAACTTGCACTTGGTGTACATTCTCCTTTGGCATGTAGGGATTTAGTGGGATGACATTGTTCATTTCAAGGTTCATCCATTGATTGTTCGATTGATAGACTTGTAGGTTTGGGCTTGGATTTACCATTGGGAATTGTGTTCCAATCTTTGATTTGGACATACTCACACTTGTTGTTCTATTGACATTTGTCGAAGGTAATGGTCCCATGTATGGATTGTATAAGTGTGAGTTTTGATAATCAATCAGAATTGTAAGGCTTTGAAGATTCAATTGATTTGGATTACTCGAGATGTATGGATCAAGTTTGTATTCCATGTTCTCCTTGTGTTTTGACCTTGTTGCAAAGTGACCTCTAAGGTTCTTAGGATCAATGACGAGATGAAGGATGAAAGATGAATGATATGAGTGTATGAACGTTTAGGGATTTTGGATCAATGCTAGACATAGGGTTTGATTTTGATTGGTTGATTTGGATGATGAACTTGTAAACCCTAAGATGTTGGATGTGATCTTTAGGATAAACGTTGTTCAAGAAAGTGATAATTTAATTAAGTGTGTGAGGAAGGATTCATCCAAACACACTTAACTAAGCAATTGACTTTGATTTGGTTTTGAGGATGATTTACCCAAGTCTAGGATGATGTTTTCAAAAGCTCTAAATTTGTTTGGATGGATGAATTTTGATAAATGTTTGGATAGATGAAGTGTTTGATTTGTTCCTAAAATACTTAGAGAGACTTTGTTTACTAGGCCAAGGTATTGAAGAACACTCTTTTCTCTAAGAGCAATCAGAAGAACAATATGACCAAAAGATATCAAGCACATGTGTGGGGTCCAATTTGTTATCTTTGCTTCATGAGTACTTTTTACCACAAACACACTTCTTGATTAGGTTTCAAACTGAATGTCCAATGTCACAACTTCTTTTGGTCCCACAAAGTGCTATGTGGAAGTTCCAAGAAATCGGGACAAGGGTTTCCTAATGTTGACCTTTGTAAGAGCAAATTAAGATGTAAACCCAATTACTTAGAAACCTCTAAGGACATAATCCCAAGGGTAAGCAATAGTTCTTGGGTTTTTTCAAAGGTATTTTCTCTAACTAAGGGGTTTGAAATTCTAGTGATGATGTTGAATGATAATTTTCTAATGTTTTTGATAAACACACTGTGTTTTCAAACAAGCAATGTAACATCCTAGCTCAATTGGTATGTTTTTCTTGGTGGGCTTGCCTCATGCCCTTCATAGTAGAAGAGATGATTTTACATGCAACCAAGGATAAATATAAAGTTATGTTAAGAATGAAGTCTTAACCTCTATATTTCAACCAAGATCGGACATGGCAAGTAACTTCTTGGAATCTAAGTTCCAATGCACCACTTTGATAAACTCGTTGGACGGACTGGTTGGCAACTACAAACAAGGTTCTTAATGACACAACATCGGGGCCATGGCAGCTTGCAAGCATCCAGCAAGCCATTAAAGGCTTTAATCAATCCTACTAGGGGCTCTTATACGTTTTACGGTAGTACCCCATTTTGAAAGACACTGTACAGCTAAGGCCTACATACCATGAGGACTTGACAATTTAGTCTTATCCATTTATATACCAGCTCGAATGAAAAATCGGTTGGAGTTTCCTTCGAGTTCTCCTTTCGGATGTGTCTCTTAGGCAGGCCCCTCTAAAGGTAAACAATAGCGAGCAAGCACATCCATGGTTCGATCGACCTTCATTTAGAAACAAAGGGAGAACACATGCAATATACCTAACCCACACTTGCACAAGATCTTGTTCTATTTTTTTTAAACCCAAATTGAAGTGTTTCAAAGCAATAAAATGCATTTTGAGTGTTTCTCTTGCACCCTAGATCGCACGAAGCACAAGGGGAGAGGATACGCACTCAAAATGCACCAAAGACAAAATCACACAATTTAAGCACTTGTTCATTTTATAGCCTTCAAAGCAATTTTGAGTTCATTTTAAGCACCAAAATCAAGTGTGAAGTTTGCCTTGTTCAATTTTAAACCAAATCGAAAAGCTAGTAAGTTTCTAATGTTCAGTTTTAATCCAACATTAAAAGAAAACAATGATCTAGTTGGGTTAAAACAGAAAATTAAAGCATGAAATAGAAGCTTTTAAGCATTAAAAAATGCTTTGTGAGTTGCAAATTCGATGCTTAATTCTTCAACTCTAACTTTTCTTTCATTTTCGCCCAACTCCACTGCTTGATTCCAATGTCAATTTGACCTCTACCTATAAGCACAAAAATAGGATATTAGAAATGAGATTTATGTTGAACTCATAATGCTTGCATTTACTTATAACCTTAATGTAAGAGTTCATTTTCCTTGAAAGCTTAAATTATGCATTGATAATGCACAACAAAGTTTTGTTGATGATCTCCTTTAAAAAATGATTTAAACATATGCAACTAGATCAATAGAGTACCATACATCATTATTGATTTAAATCAAGCATTAGTAACATTCCCAAAATAATCATATCTAACACATGCTTGGTAGGTGTGCTTCCCTGTTCTATGTCACTATTAAAATCTAAGTGTCTACTATGAGCACCTCTTAAATATCTTATTAGAATTGGGATTATAAAATAGAATGCCATGATGCATTATATTGTGTGCCATACTATCAACTTCATTAAGTCATCAGCCACTCTTGATGCAGTAACTTGTTAGTGGGAATCAGACCTGTCTACCTCTTCCTCTTTCATCGATTTGCCACAGTGGCTACTCTTTAACCGACAATTCAGCAGAACATGCTTGAGGACAGCTAAGGTAAATCTTTGACTATCAATTCCAAGGTTGATACAAGTTGGCCCATACAAGATTTTCACATTTAATATGTTGACTTTAACCTCACCTATGTCTAGCAATTTTTAAGTGAGGCACCATCAAATACAAAGAGTAGATACCTGACTACCTACAATGTTGAAGTGTTTCTGTATGGGTTCCAGCGCAGTTTGGGATGAAGACAAGCATGTTAAGAATCAGAACAAAAGACTTTCAAATTTATTTAGAAATTTCAATAGCTCTATGGCAGGTTTGTTCTTTATCAGCGTATCTTTTCAACAAATATTTAAATCATCGACTTTACTTAAAGCGGTGGGATCTAAGCTATCAAATAACCTACTCTTGGTAAAGGCACACATCTGTATAGTAAAGGCACACGATCAGTTTAACAAAATTCTGCATAGTCTGTATCATGTTGCCAGAGTTTTGCTGAGAGCCCACATGGAAAACTGCTTCCTCTCCCATCTGTAGTGCCATCAATACTAGGTTGTCTAGAGTCAGCGACCATAAATGTTTATATGAAGACCTTCAAGTTAGCATGTTAGCAGAAAAGAAAGTGATGTAACTAGCAGGTGTAAAGATAAATCCCTTATGCATCCCTCCTACCTACTCAATATAGCAAAAGTTAATAATAACGAGCAGGGTAAATAGAAATCTTCTCAAGTTAGATACTGCGACAACTAGAGAAATTGCATGGTGGAATTGAAATAGAGAAAGAGCAACCCAGATGGAAAGATATGGAGACAACAACCAGAGAGATTAAGCATAAACAACAAAACTATGATGGTTGCAGGACTCTCTTGGAGGAAACAACAGAACTGTGATGGTTGCATGTGTTAGTCCTACTGACACGAATGCAGAAGAAACTCTAAATACTCTGAAGTATGCAAATCGGGCCCGCAACATTTAGAATAAGGCTATTGTCAATCGTAACCCAATGGCTGCTGAAATGCAAAGAATGCAACATCAACTAGAGTATTTGCAAGCTGAAGTTCTTTGTTCTCGTAATGGAGTTGCTTCGTCTGATGAGCTGCGGGTTCTTAACCATAAGATCTCACAGCTTGAAGCAAGCAATGCAGAGCTCTTTGATGGGAACATTCTCACTATTTAAACCTAGCTCGACCATTGGTAAAATTCCTATATTCGTCAAATTTAAATCTGTGTTATATACTTTATATTTGCTGGCAGAACAACAGGTATGGGCCAACATCACCAAATTCAAATGCTAGCTTTGATTATGGGCATGGTGCTAATGCCATACTACTTATATTGTATACTTGGAACAAACCAAATGGCTTGGGATCAATGAATATTTAAAAGGCCAAGGACTACGACCATTGTCAAAAAAGTGTAGCTCATACTTCAGAAACTGTGGCAGTGACGAAATGACAGAATTAACCTATGCAGGTTGAGAACTTCAAAAAGCTTAAAGCGTGCTCTACCAGACTGAGGATTTTCTTTTTCTTTTTCTTTAGAAAATGTTAAACCAAATCATAAGAAGGGTGATCATACGTACAATTTTATAACAGTATGCTTACAGAATAGTGATAGAGACATAAAAGCAAGCTTCTAAAATCAAATGTGCAAATGAACAAGCTGGATTTCAAAGATCATAACGCCTTACTATGCCTTCAAGTGTCACACATTTGTGACCAGCCTTCAAATCAATAAATGATGTTAACAAAAAAAGGAACAAAACAAAGAAACATTAGTTAGATTTAGAAATATCAAAAATATATGAAAGCAAGATGTGATTAGAGGTGCCCTCCTTCTAGTGCCATATGTAGGACCCTAAATCTGCATTGGATCAAAAAAAAAAACCCTTAGTATTGTTAGTAAACCAAAGAAAACAAAAGATCCCTTATAAGATTCATCTAATCACAAGAATGATGCCAAAGAAACAAGCAAAACATAGAAAGGCATTAACATAATATCATCATGTTAGTCCTTTGAAAAACATTAGATTTGAAATCCCTATGAAATACTTGACTATGATGAAACATGCAAATTAGATAAAAAAAGATAATCAAATGTAAGCATATAAAAACATAGTCAAAACTTTATTCCATATTGGATTGGTGTCACATGTGCTAGTGACCCTTTCCCAATCCTTGATTGATAAGCTAGTGATGAAATTGCTATGGATATGGAGATGATAAATGGACAAGATCAGTTCTCAAAGATAATGACCTTGCATCAAGTTGTGTAGATGATGGAGATGATGGAGTGAAATGGACAATATCAAATCTCAAATGAAGAGAGTGACCTTGCAAGAGATTGTGGAGAGATGGTGAAGGGTTTGATAAGAGATGAAGCCTCTATTTTATAGATTTTCAAATGCTAAGAGTGTTGAAAATGGACCAATGTGGTACAAAGATCAAGCCAATAATACAAGGCCACTTGTCAAGTGGTGATAGGCCAATGGTTGTGCAAGATTTGGGAAGAGTGCCCATGAGAGGGAAAATTTGAATTCAAATTTGAGAGTAAATGCTAAGTGGGGGACAAGAAAGTGAGCAATAAATGCAATGTTGGAGGGACAAATCAACTTGCCTTTGAATTCAAAGTTGAGGGAATATTCCCCATAAATGCCATGTTGATGGAAAATTTTGGATTTAATAAATCAATAAATTGATTTATTTGTGCAAGTGGCTAAATCTAGAGAATGCAAGTGGGTGAGATTAGCATTAGATCAGGATTAATTAGCTAGGATGATGATTAGGATGAGTTTGACTTCTTTGACATAGATATTTGATTTATTTAAATCAAGAAGGATGGAATATGCATTATGATGGATGTTTGATTTATTTGATTGAAAAGGTTGATGATAAATTTGATTTATTTGATTTAAGCTGATGACTTTTGGAGATTGATAAATAAACCTGATTTATTTTTCGAATGGATGAATATGACCTAGTCGAATGCATTATGTCAATTTGATGTGTCTACAAGGAGGTACCCACATAAGAGTGTTAAACATTGGTTGTTTGAGGACTTTGACACGCATCGTAAGATTCTTCATTACTCAAACCTTGTTGTGGCATCCAATGTTCGTTTGAGCAAATATGGGGGTAGACCTTGTGGAAGGTCCGTGAGTCTGACCATGAGGCAATACTTGACACAATAAAGAGTAGAGCAGATCCAGATGGTTCATTGGATTAATTTGTAATTATATGCACAATGGTTCTTATTAATTTATACTTGTATCCACGTTAATTTTTTTGATGCCAATGCTATCGTGTCTTATTTTACTTTGCATATCTGTAAGTAACCCAGTAAACATTGAATGGTGTCCCCTTGCAAAAAATGCAGATTTATGAGCCATCCAAGAGAATCTTAGGCATAAAACAAATGCAACATCCCTATTTTGATTATGAATCCAAATCTCAATTATGATTTTCAGCCATTACAAAAGTGTGTGTGAAGCTTGGTGAGGGAATTTCAAGTTATTCATTTGAAGTTAACCTTATCATGAGTACCTATAATGTAGAAATTATAGGAGCATCTTGAATTTCAAGATATTCTAGATTCATGAGAGGTGTTGTGTGCAATAGGTATCTTGGAACTCACAATGAAGATGTATGAGCAAGAGTGACTAAGTTGACAGACTGCCATGCCTATCTGTAAGTGCATTCCATCTATTTTCATTTCATTTTCATTTTGGACATGAGTTGTTTCTTTTTATTCTTTTACTTTTCCTATCTGTAACTAAACTAGTAAAAATTGATTGGTCTCTCCTTGCAGAAAATGTTGATTTTGAAGCTATCGAAGAGAATCTCAGCCAAAAAAGCAATGCAACATCCTTATTTTGATGATTTTGACAAATCTCAATTTTTGATTTCAAGCCATTATAAAAGAGTGTGTGAAGCTTTGTGAGGGAATCTCAAGTTTCTCATTTGAAGTTAACCTCTAAATGAGAACCTATGATGTAGACATTATAAGAGAATCTCAAATGTATGAGTGACATTGTAAAATATATGTTAGAATAGAGTACCTAAGGCATTGTAATGAGATTTACTTGTAATGACATTTACTAAAATAATGAAATTTGGTGTAGGAGCACCAAGGTTATTGAGCAAATTTGGTTCACGAAAATCTTTTAAGTTAGTTTTGTGTTATGAGTTTTGTCAATTGAATAAGGTCATAACACATCCACAATTGATTTATAATGTAATAAGTCATGTTAGTTACAAAAAGAATAGTTAGGCATGATTGGAAAGATGTAGAATCATTTGTAAAGGCTATTTAAAGCCTCTTGAAGGTTATTTAAGTCAATATTTAAATTTGTAGCCTTTTGAAGGAAAATGTTTGAATATGGTTGTAAATGTACTATTAGTGAGATTGAGATTGTTAACTTTCAAAGAGTAGCAATATTTATGTTGATGAAATTTCCTTTAGATGCAAGGAATCAAAGCACATCAACCATGTGGTACAAATGATTAAATCCCAGAGATGATCTGTAGCAATGAAAGAGTCTGAAAAGGAAGAGAGAGCTACACTGGTGACTCAGGAGGAACTTTAGTGATGTAGAGTCAAGGTGGAGAAGACTCAAACAAATCAGATTTTAGTAAATCAACAACCTTTGTTATTTCATTTGGCCATCTTGGAACAACTACCAACAAAACCACTTCGAAACTGAATAATTTGGCTTAAATTTTAGAGAATTCCTCTCAAGCACCATCTCATCATCAATATAGAATCTACTCAAACCCCCAACACCATTCCCAAGCCAAACATACAAGGTTTCTTTGCAATTTCTTGGAGATCCTTCAAACTGCCCTGCAAAAAGGCTACAAAATTAGCCCTATTTTACAAACATACTACTCTTTAAACTTCTTGTAACCCCACAAGCTCTTGGAAAGTCATCAAATAGGTCACAAAACTCCCAATTCCATAGGTTTTAGAAAAGCACTCAACTTCTAAGCCATAATTGATTAAAACCCTCAATTTTCTAACAAATACGTAGGGTTTTTAGCATCTCAAAAATCCAAGGCCTTCCAAACCTCACCAAAGCATCAAACAAGTTTTTTAGGGTCTGCACACACATAATAAACCTTCACCTAGCCTTTAGACTTAGTAGATCTCAAAAACATCACTTTGGTTCCTCCATTTCAAGCCAAAATCTTACATTCTCAACCTAAAATAACATCACCAGCCCTATAAACGCCTTACCATTAATAAAAGAGTTAAGGAAACTTGAAAAAAACACATTATAAACCTTTCCTCTGAGTCACAATTCACCATAGTAGGAGGAAGGGCTCCATCACAAAAATTAAAGTAAACTCAGACCCTGCTGGTCTATATAGGCTGAATAAAGAAAAATGGATTTTCCTTTCACTAAAACAACCAAAGGTGTATCAAAACAGATTGAAATCTAGGTTAAGACCTGCCACCACAATTTTTCATGAATTTTTTTTCATAAGAGGCATGTACTAGGCTGTACACAGACAAAAGAAATTGAAAAATCAGAAAAATGTTCAAATTCCACAATTTTAGGCGTTGTGAAGAGCACCAATCTTCAAAAAAACTATTGATTGAACCCCCATTCAGGCTTGAATGATGTTTTTAATACATTTCAAATGACAATCATCTCCCTTCAATTCCCATAACTACCTTTGAACCACCAAACCCTTATTAAGCCAACAAATACTAGTATTTATTATTTAAGAATGGTTTTGCTTACTAAGCTTTATCATGCAAATTTAATATTCTAAAGGCCTAGGACCACTTCGAAACCCTTATAACATGACTTGTAGACTCTTTCTCTACACTCCCACCTACTTTTTACATAATTTTCCTTTATGGCAATATCAACAATTATTTAATTCAAGAGTGCTTTTGCACATTTGTCCACCCTAACCTACTAATTCCCAAAGTACATAAAAGATTGGTCTATTAGACCTTATTCAAGACAAAAAGACCTAAACATACTAACATTTACCAACTGTCCTCCCAATTTACCATCAAACAATCACAAATTGAGGGTGAGGTGTGGGTGCTCTTGCACCATTCAGCTTTTAAAAACAAAGTCAATTACGTTGGTAGACGTCTGGATCGAGCTAGTAGTTGGTGGAAGAGGAAGAAAGAATACTAGAACTCTAGAGGCCCACCATACTAGATTTTGGTATTGAACCATGAGAGTAGAAGAGAGATTTGATATCATGTATCAAAACATTAAGCATGCATTATTCCAACCAACGAAGAAGGAGATGATTACTTTGCTTCATTTTCATTTGCATAAGCATATCAAGGCATGGGAACCAAGAAGACCAAGGATGTCCAGTTTTATGTGGAGGTAATGGATGTGGTCCAAAATCTAGGAGGGTCAAGAAGGTCAATGTATGATCTTGATGAAATTAAGGAAGAACAACAAGAGAGGGATGGGAAAAATAAAATCAATACAGAGTTTCAAGGTTTTGTCAAGCAAGTAAGAGAGCTATGGGAGCAGCCTCATCTAAAATATTTTAAACTAGACTTTGATATGTACCATTTAGAGAGCTTGGTTTTCATGGAGTTCCTTTCAAAGCCTCTTCTTTTATTATTCTTATGGTAAACTGATTGGTAGAGTTGGTGGAATTACCTTTCTTAGTAGTAATCGCTATTAGTGAGATTGAGATTGTTAACCTTGAGAGAGTAAGACCTGGGTAAAAGGAATTTGATATGGCTATTGTTTTAAAAGACTTCAAGCGGGATGTACTCTGCATTGATGCCATTCCTCAATCTTCACTTGATGGCATCAAAGAATGGATGAACTCCATGGTTATAAAGTATTATGAAAGCAGAATGAATTTGTACTAGCAGCCAATTTTGAAGACTATTATTGATGATTCAAAGCACATCAACCATGTGGTATAGATGATTAAATCCCAAAGATGATTTGTAGCAATGAAAGAGTTTGAAAAGGCGAGAGAGCTACATTGGTGACTCAGGAGAAAGTTTAGCTTTCAAAAACAAAGCCAATTAGGCTGGCGATGTGTGGATCAGGCCAACATTTGGTGGAAGAGGAAGAAAGATGACTAGAACTCTGGAGGCCCAGCATGGATTTTGATATTCAACCATGAGAGCGTAAGAGAGAGTTGATATCATGTATCCAAGCATTAAGCATGCATTCTTCCAGCCAACGAAGAAGGAGGTGATTACTTTGCTTCATTTTCATTTGCATAACCATATCAAGGCATGGGAACCAAGAAGACCAAGGATGTTCAGTTTTATGTGGAGGTAATGGATGTGGTCCAAACTTTAAGATGGGCAAGAAGGTCAATGTATGATTGTTAACCTTGAGAGAGTATTTATGTTGAGGAAATTTCCTTTAGATGCAAGGATTCAAAGCACATCAACCATGTGTGGTACAAATGATTAAATCCCAGAGACGATATGTAGCAATGAAAGAGTCTGAAAAGGTAGACAGAGCAACACTGGTGACTTAGGAGAAACTTCAACTTTCAAAAACAGAGTCAATTAGGCTGGAAGACATGTGGATCAGGCCAGCATTTGGTGGAAGAGGAAGAAAGATGACTGGAACTCTGGAGGCCCACCATACTAGATTTTGGTATTCAACCATAAGAGTAGATGAGAGAGCTAATATCATGTATCGAAACATTAAGCATGCATTCTTCTAGCCAGCGAAGAAGGAGATAATTACTTTGCTTCATTTTCATTTGCATAACCATATCAAGGGATGGGAACCAAGAAGACCAAGGGTGTCCAATTTTATGTGGAGGTAATGGATGTGGTCCAAACTTTAGGAGGGACAAGAAGGTCGATGTATGATTGGTATAGGAGCACCATTCAGTAGGTTTTGTTCATCAAGTCAAATAAGGAGTGGAATATCATCAATTTACTAAAACCAACCCGAACTTGTACATTTGAAGGTTTTGAGTCAATCAAAATGGCTTTTTGACCCATTCCTCTTTTTGTAGCCTCTGTAACTTGAGGAATGGGTCTTCACTAACATTATTAAGGTGTGGGAATGATGTGTTAGTGTTGGGGAGGTCTGAAAGTGAGATGAGTGTGAAACCCATGTGTGTAAAAGTGAGTTTTCTTTAAGAAAAATGGTGGTTTTGAAGAGTTAAATTGTGTTTTTGTGTAGGGAAGCATTATTTTATGATTTTTTAAGCTTTTGTAGGGTATCACAAACTTGTTTGAGTAATTTATAGGTTGTGGTTAGCTTTGGAAGTATCATTTTCAATCAACCCCTAGGGTTTAGGCTACAATAGAGGGTTTTGTGGTTTACCCATTGTACGGTGGTATAACTGAGATCTAATTGTGGATTTTAAAGTTTTGAAACCTTAGAATTTCTGCCCCAATATTTGGTAAGGTTTGGATAAGTTTAGAGTATAGACCCTTTGTTCAACTGGATCGATCCCTTAAGGGTCCAAAGGGAAAAACGGCTGCAAACTTCAACATGAGGTTACTCGGACACCGTGATGCTTAAAAAATTCTTGTCTAATCCAATGGGATCATGTTGGGCCCCTCTATAATAACCTCTCTTTGTTTTTGTTATCTCAGAGTTTTTTTTCCGTGGTGTCCAGTTTTCGGTTGATGAAAAAGTGTCAAATGAAAGCAGTGAAAAGTTGCAAAGTGGTGCAACTTTTGTTCTGCAACTCGTGTGACCAAACGGACTGCTCCAATGCACCTAAATAGGTATTTTTGTGCTAGGAATGGTCCTCTTTTGCACCCAAACACGCGGAATCGCTCTGAACTACGTTCAACCAGATCGATCCCTTAAGGGTCCAAAGGGCAAAATGGCTGCAAACTTCAACATGAGGTTACTCGGACACTATGACACTTAGAAACTTCTCATCTGATCCTATGGGATTTTCTTAGGCCCCTCTACAATAACCTCTCTCAGTTTACATTATCTCAGAGTGGTTTTCCCGTGGTGTCGTAGTTTCAGTTGATGAAAAAAGTGTCAAACGGAAGCAGTGGAAAGTTGCAAAGTGGTGCAACTTTCGTTCTACAACTTGTGTGACCAAACGGACTATTGCAATGCATCTGAATAGGCATTTTCATGTTCGACATGGTTCTCTTTCGCACCCAAACACACGAAATCTCTTTGAGCTATGTTCAACCGGATTGATCCCTTAAAGGCCCAAAGAGAAAAATGGTTGCAAACCTTAGCATGAGGTTATTCAGACATCGTGATGCTTAAAAATTTCTTGTCTGATCCCATGGGATCATGTTGGGCCCCTCTACAATAAGCTCTCTTGGTTTTCGTTATCTCGGAGTGGTTTTCTCGTGGTGTCCAGATTTCAGTTGATGGAAAAAGTGTCAAATGGAAGCAGTGAAAAGTTGCAAAGTGGTGCAACTTTCGTTCTGCAACTCGTGTGACCAAACAAACTATTCCAACGCATTTGAATAGGAATTTTTATGCTATGCATGGTCCTATTTTGAACCCAAACACGCGAAATCGCTCTGAACTACGTTCAACCGGATCGATCCCTTAAGGGTCCAAAGGGCAAAATGGCTGAAAACTTCAACACGAGGTTAATCGGACACCTTGACACTTAGAAACTTCTTGTCTGATCCTATGGGATCACCTTGGGCCCCTCTACAATAATCTCTCTCTTTTTACATTATCTCAGAGTGGTTTTCCCATGGTTTCAAAGTTTTTGTTGATGAAAAAAGAGTCAAATGGAAGCAATGGAAAGTTGCAAAGTGGTGCAACTTTCATTCTACAACTCATGTGATCAAACAAACTATTCCAATGTGTCTGAATAGGCATTTTTACACTAGGCATGGTCCTCTTTCGCACCCAAACACGTGGAATCGCTCTGAGCTATGTTCAATCGAAACGATCCCTTAAGGGTCTAAAGGGAAAAATGGCTGCAAACTTCAGCATGAGGTTATTCGGACACCGTGATGCTTAGAAACTTCTCATCTAATCCCATGGGATTGCGTTGGACCCCTCTACAATAACTTCTCTTATTTTTTGTTATCTCAGAGTGTTTTTCCCATGGTGTCCAAATTTCAGTTGATGGAAAAAGTGTCAAATGGAAGTAGTGGAAAGTTGCAAAGTGGTGCAACTTTCATTCTACAACTTGTGTGACCAAACGGAATGTTCCAACACGTTCGAATAGCATGTTCACGGTAGGCATGGTCCTCTTTCTCACCCAAACACACGAAATCGCTCTGAGCTATGTTCAACTAGATCGATCCCTTAAGGGTTTGAGTGTAGTATGTTGAAATAGGCCATTCCACCCATTGTTCAAGCTATGTCTCGGTGATATGGGCCTGATGTAAGCATGATAGGGAGTAGGAATAATAAAATAGCATTAGTAAGGGCATTGGAAGAGATTACTAACACTGCCCCTGTTGAAAATTTAAAATTTAGGCCCCTTAAAAGCAAGGCTAGAAGAGTTGAAAAGAAGAAATTGCTTGAAAATAAGTTAGAATAGGTTGGAAATAGGGTGAGATTATGGAGTTTGATGTGTTCAAAAGGTCTGGAAGGACAGGGGAGGTCAAAAGTATGTTATGGCATGACATGCCCTAGTTGGGAAAATAGGAGTTTTGAATGAAAAAGAGAGGTTTGAGGGAGTAAACATGGGTAAAGTCAAGGGGCAACATAATTTTGTGGTCAATTAAGTTTGTGCAGGAAAAATGAAGAGTGTTGGAATAGGTTTTGAGGTTCAGGTTTGGAGGTTCAGTTCGTCGGTTTGGGCAAAAAATTTTGGAGGGGGGTTTAGTTGGTTTTGGGTTCGTTGGTACAAAACATGTAAAAACAAAATATATATCTATGCAACCTAGAAGCATGAATTAGGATTAGAATATCACATATCATCATAAAAACAACAAAAGCACCATAAACTTGAATGTCATTTAAAACAACAAAATTGGCAAAAGAAAAAGTGTTTATAACCTGCACAAAAATGTGAATAAAATCACATTGATTTTCGTGTGAAAAAAAAACCATGAGACCATAGCTTGTTGCTTACTATTATGCTTTGATTGATTTTTTCCAAGCATCCATAGCTTGTTCGAAAATACTTTTTTTAGGCTTTTAGCCATAGCAGCAAGGCAGTGAATTGTTTGATAAAATGCTTTGGTAGACATGTATGAAAAATGTGGTAGCATAGACAAGATAGTGAACTATTTGAAAAAATGCCTCAAAGAAATGTGGTCTCATGGTGATGGAATGGCATGACGAGTGCCATGACAAGAAAATTTCTATGGATTGTCATGGCATTCCACCACCATTGAGACCACATTTCTTTGAGGCTTTTATTCAAACAATTTGTTACCTTGTCTATGCTATTGTTTATTATTATGCTTTGATAGATTTTTTCCAAGCATCCATAGCTTGTTTGGAAGCACCTATTTTAGGATTTTACCCATAGCAGCAAGGAAGTGAACTATTTGGTAAAATGTTTTGGTAAACATGTATGAAAAATGTGGTAGCATAGACAAGGCAGCGAACTGTTTGAAAAAATGTCTCAAAGAAATGTGGTCTCATGGTGATGGAATGGCATGACGAATGCCATGACAAGAAAATTGCTATGGATTGTCATGGCATTCCACCACCATTGGCATCTACTTTAGCCAACCAAAAATTTCACTACCTTGTCTATGCTATTGCTTATTATTACGCTTTGATAGATTTTTTCCAAGCATCCATAGCTTGTTTGGAAGCACCTATGTTAGGCTTTTAACCATAGCAGCAAGGAGGTGAACTATTTGATAAAATGCTTTGGTAAACATGTATGAAAAATGTGGTAGCATAGACAAGGCAGTGAATTGTTTGAAAAAATGCCTCAAAAAAATGTGGTCTCATGGTGATGGAATGCCATGACGAATGCCATGACAAGAAAATTGCTATGGATTGTCATGGCATTCCACCACCATTGAGACCACATTTCTTTAAGGCTTTTATTCAAACAGTTCGTTGCCTTGTCTATGCTATTGCTTATTATTATGCTTTGATAGATTTTTTCCAACCATCCATAGCTTTTTTGGAAGCACCTATTTTAGGCTTTTAGCCATAGTAGCAAGGAGGTGAACTGTTTGATAAAATTCTCTAGTAAACACATATAAAAAGTGTGGTAGCATAGACAAGGCAGCAAATTGTTTGAAAAAATGCCTCAAAGAAATGTGGTCTCATGGTGATGGAATGGCATGACGAATTCCATGACAAACAAATTGCTATGGATTGTGATGGAATTCCACCACCATTGATACCACATTTTCTTTGAGGCTTTTATTCAAACAGTTCGCTGCCTTGTCTATGCTATTGCTTATTATTATGCTTTGATAGATTTTTTCCAAGCATCCATAGCTTGTTTGGAAGCACCTATTTTAAGCTTTTAGCCATAGCAACAAGGAGGTGAACTATTTGATAAAATGCTTTGGTAAACATGTATGAAAAATGTGGTAGCATAGACAAGGCAGCAAACTATTTGAAAAAATGCCTCAAAGAAATGTGGTCTCATGGTGATGGAATGGCATGACGAATGCCATGACAAGAAAATTGCTATGGATTGTCATGGAATTCCACCACCATTGAGACCACATTTCTTTGAGGATTTTATTCAAACAGTTCGCTGTCTTGTCTATGCTATTGCTTATTATTATGCTTTGATAGATTTTTTCCAAGCATCCATAGCTTGTTTTACCTATATTTTAGGCTTTTAGCCATAGCAGCAAGGAGGTGACCCATTTGATAAAATGCTTTGGTAAACATGTATGAAAAATGTGGTAGCATAGACAAGGCAACGAACTGTTTGAAAAAATCCCTCAAAGAAATGTGGTCTCATGGTGATGGAATGCCATGACAATCCATAGCTTGTTTGAAAGCACTTATTTTAGGATTTTAGCCATAGCAGCAAGGCAATGAACTATTGGATAAAATGCTTTGATAGACATGTATGAAAAATGTGTTACATAGACAAGGCGTTGAACTCTTTGGAAAAATTCCTCAAAGAAATGAGGTCTCATGGTGATGGAATGCCATGAAAATCAAATGCTTTTGATTGTCATGGCATTCCATCACCATGAGACCTCATTTCTTTGAGGCATTTTTTCAAAGAGTTCACTGTCTTGTTCATGATATTGCTTACTATTACGCTTTTGATAGATTTTTTTGAAGCATCCATAGCTTGTTCGAAAGCACTTGTTTTAGGCTTTCATCCATAGCAACAAGGCATTGAACTATTTGAAAAAATGCTTTGGTAGATATGTATCAAAAATGTGGTAGTATAGACAATGCAATGAATTGTTTGAAAAAATGCCTCAAAGAAATGTGGTCCCATAGAATGCCATGACAAGCAAATGCAATTGGGAGCTGCTCCTAGTTATTGGTTATGCAATGTGAAGTAATTGCATAACTACTTAGGTTGACTTTGTAAAAACTATATTGTAATTGAAATTTTTTCATCTATCAGCATCTAGTTATTAGTTATGCAATGTGAAGCAATGCTTTGAGTTTGAAATATGTGCAATGCAATGTAATCAACGATATGAATATAAACTACAAAAATCTATTTTTTTACAATTTATTAGTTAAACTCTTTCTTTTATTTGCTCTCTATATCTCTATACTATGGAAATTCCTTTAAATTTTTTTTTAAAAAAAATTATCTCTTGTTCTACTTTTTTTTACCTTTTTTTTTAAATCTGATTTTTTTCTGATTTTTTCTAGACTTTTTCCCGATTTTTTCAAAAAATCTTATACTTTTGGTTTGCCGATTTTTTCCCCAAAAGATTTTTTCTGCTGTGGTATAAACACATCTTTTTTTAATATCAAGGATACTTTTTGAAACTTCCATGCATTGCAAATCTAAAAGGAAAAGTCTTTTACCTAATCTGTATGCAGCCATGCTTTTGACATTGTCAAAAAGAGCAAATATGGACACCATCGATAAAAAAGATTTGCATTAACCAAATAGCCATGTACACATACATCAATATATGTCGATATAAGTATAAAATATAGTTACAAAATAGCCATATAGGCTTACGTCGAATGCTAAATAGGCATACAATGTCAAATATATCCAATACAAGATATGTACAAAATTGCCATGTCTAGGCATACAACAAAGGGCTCTAGAATCAAAATTCATTTCTCTCCATGCTCTAGAAATAAATTCTTTCCCTTTGTTTGGTGATCTGATGGCAATAAGTCCGTCACTCATTTCGCTATGCTCGAGGAGTGCTCCTGCTGCTCTTCCTATAGTTTAGCTCCTGGTGAAGTTTTAATTGTTACAATAAGAAGTAAAGACATTAATATATAGAAATTACATTATAAGAAATGATATATTTAACAAAATAATCACTTACGACCATCTCATGATCACTCTCCACAATGGAAATATTTTCATGTCAATGCTCAAGCATGCTCAAGCCCTATATAAACCATCCAAATAGGAATTAAACTGTGAATCAATAATGGTTTGATTTTTCACTAGAACTAACATCTATAACAACAAATGTAAATTGAAATTTAGTAATTTTCCTCATACCTCCTCTATCAGAGCAATGGAGGATTGTATAGTGGATGAAACACCGATATCCATTTCCCTTGTAACATTTGGAGGTGTTCCCACAACCAACATCTAAAAATAAAACAACAAATTATTCAATCACAAAAAAGTTACAATAGCGAGATCCACGTCATGACTTATAATGTATGAGATCTAATGAACAAAATTTTGAGTACAAGTATTAAACTATATATTTCTGGTAGGCCTTGGTAGTTTGATAGGAAGACCAAGCATGATGGGGAGAGGAACACATACTCCATTGTGAAGGATGGGAAGACTTACAACCTTTCACCTCTCCTAGAAGAAGACAAGGAAAAGCATGAAGGGCCTAGTGTTTTGATGGTGGGTGAGAAGGAGTTCATGAAGACCTTGAAGGACGGAGGAGGAAGAGGATTCTTCTTGATTATGAGGCCAAAAAGTGAAGCAGATTTTCCCACAAAGAAGAAGGAAGATGCACCAAAGGAAGTCCAAGAGTTGTTGGAAAGGTACAAGGACATAAAGGTGAATGAATTACCTAGTTCCCTACCTCCCATTACGGATATAAGCCATCATATTGATCTGATTCCAGGGGCTACAATGCCCAATAAAGTTGCATACAAGATGACACCTGCTCAAAATGAGGAGATTGCAAGACAAGTGCAAGAGTTGATGGATAAAGGGCTAGTGAGGAAGAGTTTGAGCCCATGTGTTGTTCCTACTATCCTAGCACCAAGGAAGGATGGGAATTGGATGCTTTGCACTAATTCAAGAGACATTAATAGGATCACAATTAGATATAGGTTCTTGATGCCAAGAATGGAGGACCTCATGGATTGTCTATCAAGAGCATCTTACTTTTCCAAGATTGATTTAAAGAGCGGGTACAATCCGATAAAGATCAGAGAGGGGGATGAATGGAAGACAAATTTTAAGACTAATGAAGAGCTCTATGATTGGTTGGTGATGCCCTTTGGGTTATCAAATTCCCCTAGTACATTTATGCGCCTTATGAATGAGGTATTGAGACCTTTCATTGGAAAGTTTGTTGTAGTTTATTTAGATGACATCCTTGTGTTTAGCATGTCTAAAGAAGAACCTTTGAAGCACCTTGACATGGTACTAAGGAGGTTACAAGAGGAGAAATTACTAATCAACATGGAAAAGTGTGAATTCATGAAGGAATCAAACTAGTCTACCTTGGTTTTGTCATCTCCAAGGGAAGTTTGAAGATGGATCCTTCAAAGGTGGATGTTATTCTTACTTGGCCAACACCAAAATCTATGGGAGATGTGAGAAGCTTCCATGGACTTGCAAGCTTTTATAGAAAGTTCATCAAGAACTTTAGCCAAATTGGTGCAATCTTAGACACCATCAAAGGAGGTAACAAAGGTAAGTTTTCTTGGACCAATGAGGCTGATAAAGGGTTTGAATATCTGAAAATGAGAGTAGCACAACAACCTATACTTGTGCTCCCTGATTTTGATAAAGTTTTTACCATTGAGTGTGATGCTAGAAATCAAGCAATAGGGGCTATTTTGAGCCAAGAAGGAAGATAGGTTGCATTTTACAATGAGAGGCTAAATGAAGCAAAGAGGAAGTATTCTTCCTATGATTTGGAATTGTATGCTATGGTCCAAGCCCTCAAAAAGTGGAGGCACTACTTGTTACCTAAATAATTTGTTGTTTGATAATCATGCCTTGAGTTTTTTGAATGCACAGGACAAACTCAGTCATAGGAACTTGAAGTGGGTAGAGTCTTTGCAAGCCTATACTTTCACAATAAAGCATAAGAAGGGCAGAGCAAATAAGGTGGCAGATGCTCTCAGTAGAAGGGCGCTTGTAGTGGAAGAGATCCAACTCCAAATCATAAGGGTTGAAGCATTGAAGGATATGTATCATGAATATTCAGATTTCAAGGAGGTATACAATGTTTGTGAGCAGCATTTGAATTCTTTTCATGGTGAATTCTCTGACTTTTTATTGCAGAATTGTTTTCTCTTCAAAGGAAGCCAATTGTGTGTGTGTAAATGCTCAATGAGGGAGAATATCATAAAGGAGAAACACAATGGGATTCTTGGAGGTCACTTTGGCCTTGAAAAGACCTTAGAACAAGTTAGGAGATTTTACTATTGGCCAAAGTTGCAGGTGGATGTGAGAAGGTATGTGGAAGGTTGCACAATATGTCAAAAGGAAAAGGGAACTTCATCAAATGCATGACTCTATCAGCCACTGCCCATTCCCAATAGGCCTTGGGAGAATGTAAGTATCAACTTTGTCTTTGGGTTTCCTAGAACCCAAAAAGGTTTTGATAGTATCTTTGTGGTAGTCGATAGATTTAGTAAGATGGAACATTTTCTTCCTTGCAAATGCACCAATGATGCATCTCATATAGCAAGTCTCTTCTTTAAGGAGGTTGTTAGGATACATGGACTTCTTTTAAGCATTGTTTCTGACAGGGATTCTAAATTCATTGGTCACTTTTGGAGGACCTTGTGGAAGAAACTCAAGGCAAAAAAAATTCTTTTAGTTCAGCATACCATCCACAAACGGATGGAAAAACTGAAGTGGTGAATAGATAATTGGGAAACCTCTTAAGATTCCTTACCAAGGAGCATGGACAAGCTTGGGATCTGATTTTGCCTCAGGCTGAATTTACATATAATGACTCCATGAATAGGAGCATTGGTAGAAGCCCTTTTGAGGTAGTCTATGGCATGCACCCTAGAGGGATCTATGAACTAAGATATCTACAAGGAGTTGCTAGGAGAAGTGCTCAAGGTGAGGACTTTGTTGTTACAATCAGGGATATTCATCAACAAGTGAAGGAAACCCTTCAAAAGAATGTTGAGAAGTATAAGGAAAAGGAAGATTTAAAGAAGAGGAATGTCCAATTCAAGGTTGGAGACTTGGTGATGGCACACTTGAAGAAGGAGAGACTTCCAAAAGGAAAGTATACCAAACTCATGATGGAGAAGATAGGACCTTGCAAGGTGGTCTACAAGTTTGGCCAAAATGCTTATGAAATAGAGCTACCTCCTGGGGTGGCAATCTCTCCTATCTTCAACATTTCTGACTTGTATCCTTTTAAAGCTTCTGTGATATGATTGAGTGCTTGGTTAGTATCAAACTAATGATATGATTGATGTTACTAAATTTGGTTAAGGTGTATAAGACAGGTTTGGTGACTTTGATGGTTGGATGGGTGACTATTATGAAGCCTTTTGAGCAAATTGGTGATTAACCACAAGATGATAATCAAGATTCTATTGTAGCAAGAGTTTGTAACCTGTAAATAGACTATTGCAGTCAAAATATGGTGAGTACAGTGCTTGATAATGGACTGATAACAGTGAGGTATGGTTTAGTTGATTTGTTGCCTTGGTGAATAAATGAAAGGATGAATTGTTCAAGTGTCAATGATCAGGTTTATGTTGTTTTTATGGTGGTTGAGAATGATGTGAATCTAATTGATTAAGTCAAAGTTTTCTTTAATATGGTTTTTTCTTTGAATGAGTCAATTGGAATACTAATTAGTGGAATGATGAATGATGGCCTATGGAATGGCTAAGAGAATTTGAGTGGATTTTGGTTGAATGAAAAGTAGATTTCTGATGAAATTATATTTGATCTTCTCTTGATTCTATTTGGGATTGAAATCCCTTCAAGAAATGATGTTGATGGTGTTTGTTGGATGCTCTGCACCAGATGTACCCTAATGATTGATTGTTTTGATATGATGCTATGCATCACTAACTGCCTTGTCTATGCTATTGCTTACTATTATGGTTTCATATATTTTTTTCAAGCATCCATAGTTTTTCGTGGTGGTGCACCTTTGCAAGCACATGCCTCCATGTGAAGTAATTGCATCATGTTGCTTATGTTGACTTTCTAAACAACTATATTGTACAATTGAAATTTTGTCATCTATCAACATCTAGTTATTAGTTATGGAATTTGAAGTAATGCTTTGAGTTTGAATGATGTGTAATGCAACATAACCAACAATATGAATATAAACTACACAAATTTATTAAGTAGAATTCATTAGTTAAGTTCTCTTTATTCTATTACCTTTGTGTACGCTTGAGTGAATCCACTGCACTAGGAGGTGTTTGCTTGAAACCGCCAATATTAGCCTATTCAATGATTCAAAATCACATGTATTAAAAATACCATTCATAAAACAATGCTACAACATGTAATAAATTTATAATTGTTTACTAGTTACATACCCCACTAATAGGCGTACCGCAGTAATTTTGTGGTGGAGGACTGTGTATCCAGTCTCAACACTGTGACCCTACAATTTTATTAAAATAATAAAACTAAATTAGTTAATCATGCATTTCAGAATCAAAATTTAATAAATTAAATTCAATGAACATGTTGACTTTTACCCGACTATCAATGACATATGCACGATGCAAAATGTCAGTCGTCCTCTCCATCCCTGTAGCAGCATACGGATCCTGTGTAGCAGCATATGGATCTTGCGTAGCAGCATACAGATCTTGCATAGCAGCCTCCTGAGTGCTGGTGGGGTCATATGAACAAGTCACCCCACAAGATTGACACACATGGGTTCGAAGGCCACCACTTGAAGACTCCCCTGGATGGCATTGTACAATAGGGATAGTATGATGGATGACACTCCAGGTCAAAGTGTTGATCGCCTACAATGTCTCTACGTTAGCACTCTCCTTCACAACAACAGGCATAACAATGTGCTCACGAGGCGGCCTAGCGAGAGGTCGTCTCCCTTGCCGCGCAGGATTCAGCTGTGCACCGGGCCTATCCTGAGCCGACCCCCCACCTCTCCCCTGGAACTCCCTCATATCAAGATAATTTGGGATTTGGTTCAATACGAACTCACTGTATAGTTTCCTAAGAAAATATTGGGGGACTTCACAATTATTGCATGGTGGGTAATCAAAGACCAAGTACCATCTATCATAAAAACGATTCCTAATCTCTTGGTGGTGGCACCAATGAATAGGAAACCTCTTCGCATTGAGGTTAAGATTTTGATTTGTTCTAGGGTCAGTGAATAGAGAGAAAAAATCACGTTTAGTAATTTTTAAATCTTTTACTTGTTTATATGATAGTTTATCTACATAATATGCCCTAGTTGCCTGCCTCCTATCTTACCATCCCGTTATTTGTTGAGTTATTGAATCTACATTTTTTAACATCTCTTTCACTGAATTTGCTAGTGTCATTCTTTCTGCGGTTGAAGCATTTGGATCACTCAACCTACTGATAAGATCCTCAATTTGTTTTTTGTTGTTTTCAATTTCACTCCTCAAATTTTGTTGAGTGCCAAGAGGGTGTTAAGTGATTGGTGGGGGAGGTTGATTTTGTTGAGGAGGATTTGCCTATTCTTCTTGTTGAGGATTTTCAGGATTATTTGCATCTCCTACAAATTTAAAAAAAAAAAATCAAATCTAACCTAAAACAAACAAAATCAACTTGAAACTAAAAAATTCAAAACAAATAGCAAACAATACTTACCTCCTGCACCTCTTCGTTGTCGTAGCGCCATCTTTGCGAATGAAAAGAAACTATTGTTGATGAATTTTGAAGAATGCCTCTTCCTAGAACGTGAGCGCGAAAATGAGGGTTTTTGGCCGTGGGCAGAGCAGAAAAACAGAAAGGAGAAAATGAATAGCTTTCACTTTTCTTTTTGCTTTTAAAATGAAATAACGCGAGCACGTTATAATGCGCTCATGTTATGTCATTTCCAATCTTTTTTTTAAGTTGGCCACAAAAGTGTAACCCAACTTCATGCAACCGCCCATTCCTCTCCAATATTTACTTGAATATAACCTTATTATTTGATTAGTTAGACTATAATGTTGAACCCTAATCTAATCCTCGCCAATAAGACAAATCTTGTCCCATTCACAATTCAAATTAAATAAATTCCACCTCATCCACTAACCTAGATAAGTGTTCTATATATCAAACCTAGGCATTTCCACCAAAGTTCAACACTTGCATCTCAACCATCCATTAATATGTGATCTCAAACATTCATCCTTTTAGTTTCTCTAGAATTTTCTAACACTTCCCCAATTCATCTCATTCAATCCTAACTATTTACTCTAATCAAATCTTAGCCCTCCATACTATCACCCACTAATTTATAAATCAATTACCATCATCAACCAAATCATATAGATGATAAATTGTATGTAAATGTTGTTGGAATGGTTTTCACACCTCTTGAGAAACCACTTGAAGAGTACATCCATTCAACAAGAAGGTATAATATTCCATTCTTATTGAGTATTTGATATTTTTGATCTACCTTCTTCATCTTTTATCTAAGGTATTCTAAGGCTTTGAATATATATTAGATTAGATTTACATTCATTTTGTATTGTTCATTCCAAATATAGGGTTGCATTTATAAAAGAATGTCTTCTTAGGTTGACCCTCATGCATTCATTGAAGGTACATATAAGAAAATGCTTGGAGCTTGACCTTAAGTTCTTAATTTGTAAATATTCATAGGCTAACCTAAAATATATACCTAATTGTATTTATAAGAAAATGTCATAGATTAATCTATAGACCTTACAAATATTATTGAGCAAAATCAATACACAACAAACTTCAATGGTAAGCCACTTTAGTTTTAATGAGATTATGTACTTATTTATATTTTAATTCCTTATTTTCTAATTCTATCATATTTTTTAATGTCAGGTGCCCAATTATTTAGACTAAACAAATATTATTTTAGAGTTATCAATGTTGTTCAAATTACATAACAAGGTCTTTTACTTTTGAGACATGGTAGATATATGTTTAGAAAACCTATTTGGTAGCTATTTATGGCATATTTTCATGCCAAATAGTATTGCTAAATCATTTTTAGAGAAATTAAATTTCACTTAATGTTGTTTATATGTATTCAAGGTTGAATTGTTTATCCTATCACATTTTGATATGAGTGGTTGCTAGATCTATAAAGCATTCATAAATTATATTAAGTACACAAGCAATAAATAAACAACATATAGTTGTTTTACTACACAAGATTTTAATATCAATACTTTCTTGCAAATTAGTTATAAAGCCTTTTGAACTACAATGCAACTTTTTTAGATAAATGATAACATTTAAAATATAAAATTTTATCTATGAAATTTTTGTATTATATTTGAATTTTTTTTGAGTGAAAGAATGAATTTTCATTATTCAATTTTTTTTTTTATACTTCCAATCTTTTTTTATTATGTAACTCTTAATTTAATATATCACAAATGCTTGAGAATGAGTCTTTTACATAGATGTATTCAAAATAAGTAAGCTATGTTTTAATGTAACTCCCATTTGACCCAACTTTTCTCATTGACTTACATGATTTTTAAAATATATACATTACTAATTAATTTCTAAAAAGATAACTATCATATATAATAAAATAGCTAATAAATGAATATCATATTCTCACAGAAAGAAAATATATTTTCAAGAAATAAAAATATTTTATTTTAAAAATGATTAAATATTTAATTATTAGAAAAACTCAATGAAAAAATATTTCTATGATGTGAAAATGGAAAAGTGATTACAAAAATTGTGAATAATTCATACATTTGACAATATATTATATAATAATACTCCTTTCATAATAAATATAAAATAATATAATACAAATTTCATCATTATAACTCAATAAATTATTTGCACTTTGGATATACATAGTTTTGTTGACATTATATATTTAGATCCAGTGTCGGCGAGAAAAGACGACAGATTATATTCTTAAAAACAGGGCTTGTCTCCACCGCTTGGACCTGTTCCTTCACAAAGATAAGCTGCCAAACATGTGGGACTAAGTTTGACGTGGTCCATCAAGGATGCAATGTTACTCCTCAAGTCTGGGAATAGACTCACACCGTTCGATGTAGAGTTGTTAGCAATACACGTATTATGAGCAATCAAAATTTGGAAGTCCTCGAAGGCAAGGTGAACCAGTAAAAGTTTGTAAGTTTGTTTTTATGGTTTGTTTAAATAAAGAAAAACGTGCTCTGGTATGAAATAACACAGCTTTGAATTGTTCTCTGGACATTCCAGAGTCGGTTGCCATATTGTTTGGATTACAAATACTAAAAGTCTGGACTTGCAAGAGGCTTTAAGGCATTTTTATGTTCGTGTAAGCCTGAGAAGTTGCAGGGTGTTCTGTTTCTTCAATCTTAATCAGGAATTCTATTGAACTGTAACCTTTTTTGGCATACGTTGAGTTCGAAGAGGATATGAAGGCCCGAAAATTTGGTGGATTATGTTTGATTCTTCTTTGCATGGGTTCCCTGTGCTTTGGAGTTACAGGCGTCACAAACAGCAACGATGGTCAGCTCTCTAAAAATCATCATTTTCTGTATGATATTCTGATAAAGCTGCAGACTTATTATTTGGGTATTGTGTTTTATATACAGCTTCTGCACTGGAAGTCATGAGGTTGTTGTGGGCAAGTACGGTGCCAACAAGCTGGAATAATGGCACAGATCCCTGTGACTCTCAGTGGGATGGGGTGACCTGCACAAACGGCCGCATAACCTCACTGTAAGACTCCTGAGCCTATAAGATCTCCATTTCTGTTTGCATAAGAACTCTGTAACCTTAATATTTGTTTTTGGTATTCTAGTTTGTAGATGAAATTTTCCCCACATGAGAAAAATAGAGAAATGTGAAAGGCTATGAGATGACACCTACATAATCCACCCGAATTGGCTCTAATTTGATATTTGGGTTTTTTTAAGCACTAAAACTTGTAAATACTTTAACTTTTGAAAAAACCTTCTGATATCAATTTAAATGTTTAATTACTCTAAATGTCTTCATGTTTTCAGATGTATTCATGGCTAATGGCTATCTATTTGTAAAACATTCTATATTTAACACCACAAAGTAGAATATCTAAAAATTATGTTAAATGTCAATCATATTTTAATTGTTCCATTGAATCCCATAAAACTTGCTGTTATTATAAATGCATTCGTTCTTGTACAGAAAATTATCGAGTGTGGGACTGCAGGGATCTCTTTCAGTTCGAATCGGTGATCTGACTGCACTTCAAACTTTGTAAGCTCCATATACTATACTAAATAGAATGAATACTGTAAATAAAATACATCGTTGAGATCTGATAATTATGTTGATGATAGATAACGTAGTTTGATCAGAAAGGTCAAATTTTTAAATGATTTTACACAATTTTATTGAAGAAAATAATATAAAAAACAATATTTGTAGTCATTATAACATGGATCTATACTTTTTATTGGTTTTTACCTTTTGTTTATGTGAACATTTCAGGGATTTGTCCTACAACCCAGAATTGACTGGAAGGCTTCCAAGTAGTATAGGAAACTTGGCCTCCTTGACAATTCTGTAAGTTTTGTTTTTAAATCATGCACAACATCCTATAAAGTTCAAAGTATATTTCCTATCTTATTTTTTGTTTCACAATAACATTCAATTGCAGAGCTCTCTTTTTTATGACTAGTAAATTTCTATCACTCACAGGATGGCGATTGGGTGCAATTTGAATGGAAATATACCAAGTGAACTGGGGAACCTGACTAATCTTAGTTTTTTGTAAGATTATACTTTTCCATGTGTCATTAAGAGATACTTTGGCAATTCAATCTAGGAATCATGGACAGAAATATAAAGGTTTACTGATATAATATTTGTGTTTGTCAGGGCTTTGAATTCAAACAAGTTTACAGGCCCAATTCCCGCAACTCTGGGTGAGTTGACCAAGCTGGAATGGTTTGACCTTGCAGACAATCAACTTACTGGGAGTCTTCCCGTCTCCAACGCTACTCAATCTGGATTAGACAAACTTGTTAATGCACAACACTTGTAAGTAATAAGATACAAAAAAATTATTTAGTATGAGTTTTGATTTCATGGGAACGAAATATTGAAGTATTGTTTCTGGTTTTTGTAGCCATTTCAATCTAAACAATCTGTCAGGCACCATTCCACCTGCACTCTTCACCGCGAATATGACTCTGCTTCATGTGTGAGTGAAAAACATTGTTCCTCATATGTCATGACCTTCAGCATGTGTTATAGATATTGATTGTGTTAAGTACTGTTTATTATTATCTGCAGACTATTTGACAGTAATGAGTTTGAAGGAGAAATCCCCACCACTTTGGGACTCATAAATAGCTTGACAGTCGTGTGAGTATTGACATTCTAACTCCATGATTTTTCTTGCTATGCCCTGTTTATGGTTTTCACAGCTGCTTCACAGACCAGAAATTTATGGATGCCCGTTTAATTTGTGTTTTTTTTTGGTAATCTTGTTGGGAAACAGGAGGCTTGACAGAAACCAGATAACAGGTTCAATTCCCTCCAACATCAGCAACCTAGTAAACCTTTTTCAACTGTAAGAAGCTTTTCCTTCCTTTACCTCTTCACGGATTGTGACTGAATTTTGATGGGTAATATCTTTTATATTTTTTATTTTTTTTCGAAATTTCTTCTATTAAAAGAAAATTTCAAAGACCATCTCAGATGGGGTCGGATCCTTGTTGTAACCTATTAATTGGAAAAATACTAAAATGGATAGTTATCTGTTA
Source organism: Sequoia sempervirens (assembly GCA_007258455.2). Taxonomy (NCBI): domain Eukaryota; kingdom Viridiplantae; phylum Streptophyta; class Pinopsida; order Cupressales; family Cupressaceae; genus Sequoia; species Sequoia sempervirens. Next base: position 84,720,981 of record VDFB02086081.1, on the reverse strand, counting down.
TTTTAGGAATCTATCAAATAATAAAATAACCGGTGCCATACCAGATTTATCTACACTAGCTGGGCTCCAATACATGTAAGTGGGTGATATAATTAAGACATTTGTTCTTAAAAATTGATTTTACTAAATTGCAACATCTCTAATTCATTTGAATTCTCAGAGACATGAGCAACAATTCCTTCAATTCATCCACAGTTCCTTCTTGGCTAACCAACACACAAAAGTTGACCACCATGTAAGTTTTTCAAACACTCCAATTTCATTTGGATCGGAAGCGAAATTATGGATGAATAGTCTAATAATTTGCTTAGTTGTTTCAGAGTCATGGATAATTGCAGCATAGCTGGACAAATTTCTTCAACAATTTTTAACCTGCCAGCACTTGAAACAGTACGAATGAAAAATAACCAGTTGAATGGAACAGTAATAATTAACTCTACTAATTCAAATGAAGTGCAATGGATAGACCTAAGAAATAACAGTATAACTCAAGCTGATGTCCAAAGCAACATTACTTTATGGTGAGTAGTATTGTGATTAGCATCCTCGCATTTCATTGTTTCAATTGGAACACGGAGAAAGTTTAACTTGATTTCACATGATGAAAAAAAAAAGGTTTTGTGATGCTGATTATCTCTATGTAAAATTTACAGGATTTCAGGAAACCCAGTTTGTAACTCAGGATCTACTCTTTCAAGCTCTGAATCATGTCAAACCATGGTGCAAGTGAAAAGCTACGAAACTGTTACGGCACAATGTGGGAACAAAAAGTGCTCTGGAGAACTGAAGCATAATCCCAAGACATGCAAGTGCCAACAACCTTATGAGGGTGAATTGATATTTAGGGCTCCCTCATTTTCAGATATTACAGATACACAGAGATTCAAAAGCTTGGAGAACGATCCTATTTCCAAATTGGGTGTAGATACAATATATCTGTCTGGCATCTATTTCGATAGCACCGAGTATCTGCATGTGCCAGTGCAGTTTTACCCAACGGATTCCAAGTTCTTTACTCGGTCAGAGGTTACTCAAATTAGTTTCAAACTAAGCAGTCATAGTTATCAAGCTCCAGAGGAATTCGGGCCCTTTTTCTTTTTGTCAACCCCATACATCATCGGTAAGAAAACCATGAATTTTAAGCTGGGTTATAAATGCCCTATTTATAATGGACAATAACAAGAGACTGTAAACAATTAAGTGACCAAATTGCTTGGTTGATTGATTGCAGGGTCTGAAGATTCTAGCACAGGTCTAAGTTCAGCCGTAATTGCTGGAATAGCTGTTGGAGCTGTTGTTTTGGCTCTTGGGCTTATTGTCGTAGGATTTTATGCACTGAGGCAAAAGAAAAGAGCAGAGAAGGCCATAGAAATACACAAACCCTTCGGTAAAGTATTGTCCCTTCATTTTTCTTAATCTTCTTTCGTAAACACATCTTTGTTGAGATGGTTCATTCTGCAATTAGTCCCAGATTGATGTGTACCGTCTACTGGAGAATTTCTAAAGTGCTTTTGGATTGAACCCTAAGCATGTCTACCCCAATTTCAGAAAAGAATTACTGGCTTTCATCCTCAAGACCTCCTTAAGAATCGTTTAACTCGCTAAGCCAAGGAAGATTAAAATTATTTGTGATTATACCCAACTGTATAATGTATTCAGTGAACTGGTTTCATATTCAACTTTTATTTTAATTGTGCAGCATCATGGGGAACCAGTAGCATGGATAATGGAAACGGCCCAAAACTGAAAGGCGCCAGATGGTTTTCTTTTGCTGAAATAAAGGCAGCGACAAATGATTTCTCTGAAAGTAATGTAATTGGCTCAGGAGGATATGGAAGGGTATGTATATACACAGTTGTAATATCTAGCAGTTTTCGGCCATGCATGAGTTTGAACAATTTTGCTGGATATAAGTCTCATCATTTTTGCATTTTCTGCAGGTATATAAGGGAATGTTGCCAGAAGGTGAAATGGTGGCTATCAAAAGGGCTCAGCAGGGGTCATTACAGGGTGGAGCCGAATTCAAAAATGAGATTGAGCTCCTGTCCCGGGTTCACCATAAAAACTTGGTAGGGTTGATTGGTTTTTGCACTGAGAAAGAAGAACAGATGCTAGTATACGAGTATGTCCCCAATGGAACTCTCAGAGAAAATCTCATTGGTAAAATCTAATCTTCATCTCTATAATCAGAAAAGGAGTGTTTTACTTACAAAATAGTTTATAGTTAGTATGAAAGCGATGTTAAAAATCAAATGTACATAACAATCTTGCAATGTTGCATCTCAAGAGCCTGCAGCAGAAGAGTAAAACTATGAATTTTACCATTAAAAGACTACTACATAAAGTTGCTAGACACTAAAACCACTTACTGAATTGACATTCTTGCAGAAAATTAGAAATCTATAAAACTGCTCTCAAGCTTTGCCATAAGGAGGTATTTCTGTAAACCTATTACCCAGCAGTTCCACAACCATTCTAAACATCCCTCTTTGAAAAATATAGAGAAAATGTAGCCCTTCATTTTCCCTGACGTAACTATGTTTTCAATTTGCAGCTCTGTAATCAATTGAAATAGCTGTCAGTTTAACTCTCTTTGTAATGAACTATCCTTTTGTGGATTGATTGTAACTAAACTAAGCTGAACTGAATTTCACATCCACATGCTCACACTTGTAACTCAATCTACTTTTCTAGAGGGAATGCTCTGCATCACCCAGTAGTCAATACACAAGATGTCAAGCTTACCTACTATATAAGTCGACAGTTCTTTTGAGGCTGTGCTAGATTATCAGAGCATGATTCTATAAAGTTTTGACAAGAGGATCATAACAAATGCATACTACTATGCCCATTTTATATGTTGCTTTTATGCTTTTATGTTTTGAACAACGATATTTTGTGAGTTGAAGCGATTTTCTAGATCAAGATTTAGTTGTATGAGAAACTGCTCCACAGAAAAATGCATTTTAGATTTTTGTTTCTGCTCCAGATTTTTTCAAGACTGTTAAAATCCATTCTTTCAATGTCAGGTGAATTTACGCTGGACTGGACAAGAAGGCTACAAATAGCACTAGGTTCTGCCAAGGGTTTGAACTATCTCCATGAGCTTGCCAATCCACCCATTATACACAGAGACGTCAAGTCCAGTAACATATTGCTGGATGAGAATCTGATTGCCAAGGTTGCGGATTTTGGTCTTTCCAAGTTGGTTGCCGATGGAGGTGTAGATGCTGGAGGCAAAAGCCATGTCTCAACTCAAGTCAAAGGAACACTGGTATGTATGCCTCCAAATTATGAATTAACCATTAATCAGTAGGTGAAGAAACAAGGAAAGAAAAAGAAATGTAGCAATTTTTTCAAATGACTAGAGTAGATCAAACGGGACTTGGAAAAGTCCGACTAACTTAAAATAGATAAGAGGAATATGAAAAAGAAAGCCTCTGCTACATGGAATGTCATTAAAATTAAGTGAAAATACAAAACATGTTTCATCATCTTAAAAGAAATTAATTATATTAACATCCACAAATGACCAAAATTGGTCAATAGAGCTATGAAAGTACAAGAGTAAACAGGGTAAGCACTCAAGTCTCTCCCGGGGCCCATAAAACAAAAACAGAGAAGTAGAAAAAGTTTACCTACCCCCAATAGGGACAATCAGCCAAAATTGCACCAGTCACTATCAATTTGAAGACTATAACTTACACATGGTGTTATTATGTGGTGCAGGGATACTTGGATCCAGAATACTACATGACCCAGCAGCTCAGTGAGAAAAGCGATGTGTACAGTTTTGGTATTGTTTTGCTGGAGCTGATTACAGCACGCCTCCCCATTGAAGGAGGGAAATACATAGTTCGACTGGTAAAAGAGGCCTTGGAAAATGGAGCTGATTACTTACGAGAGGAGTTAATGGACCCTGTATTAAAACAAGACAACCTTACAGGATTTGGGCAGTTCTTAGATTTGGCATTGAGCTGCGTTAAGGAATTGGGCGCAGAAAGACCCACCATGAGGGAAGCAGTGAAGGAACTGGAATCCATTGTAGAAATGCAAGGCCCATATCCCTCCATTAAAGACAGTCCACGAAGCGACCCTAGTGGTGTAAAAGGGACTCGTAAGTTGTATGCGGACGATGAGGAAGGCATTTCCATGGTTCTGCCCGGGCAAGGAAAAGATAAACATAAAAACTTGTTTGAATATAGCGGGGCTTACCCGCTTACCAGGTGTCCGGCACCATAGAGCCCAAGTAGCTTGTGATTGTTAGGGCTGTTATAATTTCATTTTTAATTATTTGATGGAAAGTGGGGCTGTTGTAAAGTACAATCTCATTCTTTATTATTTGATGGAAAGTGGGCTGTTGTAGAGTATAATTTATTTCATTGTTTTTTTTTTTAAAAGTATGTATTGATTTTTTATACTCGGAAGCTACCGAATTGAATAGAACGGATGCTGTCTCAGATTTTAATTGCTGAGAGTTGTATGAGCTTAGCAATGACCAAGCAAGAGGGTTCAAAGAAAAATTAGTTTAAATGTGTCTCCCAGTTGCCAATAGTAAAAATATATGATAATGAGCCGTCTGATAATGTTTTGGGTTGACTGTTAAAAATTTAAATCATATTCAATCGTATTTTAAAATATTTGTCATGGAGAGTCTGTAAGAGATACATCAATTCATAGTTGTTATCTATTTAAAGTTTTTTTTGGGTCTATAAGTCTAGCGGCAGTATAAGCATGTTCAAGCTCTTTAACTTGAATAATTGATATCATATCGTAATTGTTGCAAAAGAAATTGTTAAAGGAAGGACATTAGTTACAAATCATTAAAAGTGTAGAATAATGGAAAACATAATGCTTAACAGTTTTTTGGATTTGATTGTGTACTTATTTTTGTATCAACGTATTAGATCACACTCTGTTAATTGAATCCAGAAATTTGTTAAGCATTATTAATATGGATTGTGAAAACTTGTTATCATTGAATAGAAAACATGATATGTTAAGTCATGTAAGGTGCAAAAGATTCATTTCCAAGAGAAAGTAGTATAGATATCTTAAAATAACCAAGCAACATATGATATGGATTCAATTTCAAGAGTTTAAAGAACATTTACATAGTCCTATAAAATGTTTGATATAATTTGAGTCTCTAAAATAAAATAAAAAGAGTGATAATTTTAAAGGTAGCATTTTATTTTTATTTTTTAAAATAAAGGGAAAGAAGTTAAAGGAAAAATCATTTATTTCAATGGGAAACATAGGTAAAAAAGTGAATAAAAGATTATGAAATTTTGACGTGTGAAAATGATATTTTGGAAGAATTGGTGAAAGTTAAAATAAAAAATGAAGAATTAGAAGAAAAGTTGAAGTGATTTATAAACAATCTAAAACCTTTACAAAAGAAAATAGTTCTTAAAAGAATGAAGTATCAAAATCGAAAGAAGAAAATAATTTGTTAGATCAATTATTTGAAGTATACCTAAAGAAAAATGTGAATCTAAGGTGTAAGCCATCATTATGTAATGTCTCATGTGATACATATGGTTTGTGTTATTCATTTGATTAATCATTTAATATCAAATGATATAGTTACAAGAAAAGCTTATCAAGAGTGATAAACTATGTTGGAAGAATGACATGTGGGTGCAAACTATTATGCATCAACTCATATGCATGGAATTTGTAGACAAATATGCCATGAGTTTACATTGTAATTGGCACATTATGAAGCCATATAATTAATAACTTGTATAGAACATATAGACTTGTATTTGTATCCTTTGGTGATTAAATAAGCTTGCTTAAATTGAAATTTCACTAATGTTGAGACACGTTATGATTTGTGTTGTTAGCACACCTAATGAGCGACTTGACTATGGCCATGGGACTCGAGTGGAAAAATATGTTGTATGATTGGTACTTGGAACCTTGCAAGGAATAATGCTACACCCCATATATGGAACAATTAATTTTGGCATTCAAGAACTAATTAGTTTTTGATATAGGATAAAATATTTAATGATATGATGTTCTTATAAAATTTTGGAATACGAATGGTTTCTATGAGATAATTATTTGTGTGTATTCATGTGTGAATATGGAAAATAAATATCATTTTTTTATTAATGAATAAAATGAATGTGATCTTATCATGTATGAATTGATTATTGATTAGATTGTGCTAATTTAAATATAAATGTAATTATAATTTGATGGACTAACTATCTTGTTGATGAATGAGGTGGATGCAAGATAGGCTTAGCTCTCCCTCCCAGTCAAGGAGGGAGAGAGAGCATCATTAGGGAGAGGGCTAGGTATGGAATTGGATTGGTAAATCATATCATGTATCTGAGAAGTTTACCAACACACACACTAGGTTTACCTATGCTTTTGATGGTATTCGTGTCATTAGTTATTGTTTGTCTTTCTATGTTTAGATGTACATAGTTGATTGCATTCTCATTGATGTTTTAAATTATAAATGTCAACATTTTTTCCATTTATTGAGTCTTTTGGTTGTCATCTGTGTTTTGACTACCATTAGGTCTATTGGGTCAATACATTGTTCTAATCATGTCACTCGATGTCAAAGACATCAACCTTGTGTCATTAATCCTAAACTTGGGATTTTAAGCCTCCTAATTGAAATTATTTCAAGTGATAGTAAAAAATAAATTAAAAATTAAGTTGTTTTGTGTTTATTTTAATATTAAAATAATTTAAATTAAAAAACTCTATGTAGTTGTAGCATGGGGATTTAATGGAAAAATTAATGCAGAGTGAGAGCTTTGATTGTGCTTGCCATCACTACATTCCTTGGTGGGCATGAGATTTGAGAGGGGGGTTTCTGGAGTGATGGGGAGTTAATATTGGAGTGGAAGAAAGGATATTAAGTTCCATGAGGAGTCATGGTATAGAAGGATAGATTTAAAGGGGTTATAAAAATTCTTTTAAAAGGGGAATGCAAAGTAAGAGAAGGCATGATTGCTTGTGATTTTGCTTTAGTAGGAAAGGGTAAATTTAGAGAGGATTGAAGAAAAGAAACAAAACAAGGAACCATTTTAGGTTGGTTTGGTAAACATAATTTATCTTTACCTTTGGAAATTTGTGGAAATAAGTGCATAATACTTCTATGTGATTAAAAAAAATTATGAGTTAAATGCAAAAAAAACCCAGTATCTTCTGTGATATTTTTCATCAATAAAAACTTTTTTTTTACCTCTTTTTTGCTAGACGTTATTGCAATCAAACTAGGCAACCTTATGGTTTTGTTTGTAATGCTTGACATAAATATAGATATGATCTTATAAAGTGTGATATGGTTGTGAACTTTCAAAGTATTTGGGTTGATACAAATCTTCCTAGTGTAAATAACATGATATTGTTATGTATAAAAATAGTATTGGATTGAAATAAATATACCCATATAAGAACCAATATTGTTGTGTGTAAAATGTGAAATATGGACAATACCAATCTGATCAAATAAATTATGTTAATGTTGTGTGTAAATGTGAATTGAGGTTAATACCAATCTAACCACATATATTATGTAATTTATTTGTATATAGTAAATATAGTGTTGATATTATGAGACTCAATATAGAGTTTTATCTGTGTTTAAAAATGTATATTTCGATAGTTGACATGAATCATTACTTTACTGATTGTGTGAATCTTATAACAACAATCAAGTAAGGATTCATAGCCACCATATTTATATATTGAGTAACTATATCATGTTGTGTAAGATGTAAAATGTTGAAAACTAAGATTACCTTGTTTTTATCACACCTACAAATGTAAACCAAAATGTTATAGATCTATTTAGTAATAATCATCAATTTAGTGTGTACATTTCTAAGATAAATTGAGACATTAATCATTTTTCTTCATGAATCTGCACCAAAATGCATTTAAAGTGCTTATAAAGCTCCACAAATAAATAAAAAGGTAGTTGCATGTCTTAATCACTCTACAGAGGAGATAAGTGCAGAAAAGAAATGATTACATATTTAATTATTAGAAAGACTTGATAAAGAAGAAATAGTTTTATGATGTGAACATGAAAAAAAGAGAAATAATAGATATATTAAAAAAAATTGAATTGTTCATACTTTACACAATATATCTATACAATAAACTCATTTCAAAATAGATACAAAATAATATAATACAAATTTCATTATTATAACTCAATAAATTAATTGCACTTTGGATTTATATAGTTTTGTTGACATTATATATTTAGATCCAATGTCAACGAAAAAAGATGTTGGATTATATTCTTAAAAACATGGCTTGTCTCTACAGCTTTGGCCGGTTCCTTCACAAAGATAAGCCGTCAAACATGTGGGACTAAGTTTGACGTGGTCCATCAAGGATGCAATGTTACTCCTCAAGTCTGGGAATAGACTCACACCGTTCGATGTGTAGTAGTTCGCAATCCACATAGTATGAGCAATAAAAATTTGAAAGTCCTTTAGGCAGGTGAACCAGTAAAAGTTTTTTATGGTGTTTTAAATAAAGCAAAACGTGCTCTGCCACTCTGAATTGTTCTCTGGACTTTCCAAAGTCGTTGCCATATTGTTTGGATTACAACTAATAAACGTCGAGACTTCCAAAAGGCTGTAAGGCATTTTTTTGTTCGCGTAAGCCTGAGAAGTTGCAGGGTGTTCTGTTTCTTCAATCTTAATCAGGAATTCTATTGAACTTCTGGCATACGTTGAGTTCAAAGAGGATATGAAGACCCGAAAATTTGGTGGATTATGTTTGATTCTTCTTTGCATGTGTTCCCTGTGCTTTGGAGCTACAGGCGTCACAAACAGCAACGATGGTCAGCTCTCTAAAAATTCATCATTTTTTTTAAGATCTTCTGATAAAGCTGCAGAGACTGCAGAGACTTATTATTTGGGTATTGTGCTTTGCATACAGCTTCTGCACTGGATGTCATGAGGTTGTTGTGGGTAAGTACGGTGCCAACAAGCTGGAATAGTGGCACAGATCCCTGTGACTCTCAGTGGGATGGGGTGACCTGTACAAACGGCCGCATAACCTCACTGTAAGACTCCTGAACCTATAAGATCTCCATTACTGTTTGGATAAGAACTCTGTAACCTTATTATTTGTTTTTGGTGTTCTAGTTTGTAGATGAAATTTTCCCCACATGAGAAAAATAGAGAAACCTGAAAGGCTATGAGATGACACCCCAATTGGCTCTAACTTGATATTTGGTTTTTTTAAGCACTAAAACTTGTAAATATTTTTAACTGAAAAAACTTGCTGATATCAATTTAGATGTTTAATTACTCTAAATCTCTTCATGTTTTCAGATGTATTCGTGGCTAATGGCTATCTATTTGTACAACATTTTATATTTAACTCCACAAAGTAGAATATCTAAAAATTGTGTTAAATGTTAAGCTTTCAATAGGGAAGCATACCTACCTGTATGTCAATCATATTTTAATTGTTTCACTCAATCCCATAAAACTTGCTGTTATTATAAATGCATCCGTTCTTGTACAGAATATTATCAAGTGTGGGGCTGCAGGGATCTCTCTCAACTCGAATCGGTGATCTGACTGCACTTCAAACTTTGTAAGCTCCATATACTATACTATATAGAATGAATACTGTAAATAAAAATGTACAAAACAATGATATTTTCACAATCCATAATAGTTTTTGATTAAACTGTCTTAAATTATTTAGGAATTCAATGTTTTAGATCATATTACATAATACATCGTTGAGATGTGAATGTTTTAGACCATATTACATAATACATCGTTGAGATCTGATAATTAGGTTGATGATAGACAATGTAATATGATCAGGATTCGGAAAGTCAAATTTTAAAATGATTTTACACAATTTTATTGAAGAAAATAACATAAAAGACAATATTTGTAGTCATTATAACAGGGATCTATACTTTTATTGGTTTTTACCTTTTGTTAATGTTAACATTTCAGGGATTTGTCCTACAACCCAGAGTTGATTGGAAGGCTTCCAACTAGTATAGGAAACTTGGTCTCTTTGACAATTCTGTAAGTATTGTTTTTAAATCATGCACGCCATCCTATAAAGTTCAAAGCAAATTGCTATATTATTTTTTGTTTCACAATAACATTCAATTGCAGAGCTCTCTTTTTAATGACTAGTAAATTTCTATCACTCACAGGATGGTGATTGGGTGCAATTTCAATGGACAAATACCAGCTGAATTGGGGAACCTGACTAATCTCAGTTTTTTGTAAGATTATACTTTTCCATGTGTCATAAGAGATACTTTGGCAATCGAATCTGGGAATCATAGACAGAAATATGAAGGTTCACTGATATAATATTTGTTTTTGTCAGGGCTTTGAATTCGAATAAGTTTACAGGCCCAATTCCTGCAACTCTGGGTAAGTTGACCAATCTGGAATGGCTTGACCTTGCAGACAATCAACTTACTGGAAGTCTTCCCGTCTCCAATGCCACTCAATCTGGATTAGACAAACTTGTTAATGCACAACACTTGTAAGTAATAAGATACAAAAATTTATTTAGTTATGAGTTTTGATATCATGGGAATGAAATATTAAAGTACTGTTTGTGGTTTTTGTAGCCATTTCAATCTAAACAATCTGGCAGGCACCATTCCACCTAAACTCTTCACAGCGAATATGATTCTGCTTCATGTGTGAGTCAAAAACATTGTTACTCATATGTCATGACCTTGAGCATGTGATATAGATATTGATTGTGTTAAGTACTTTTTATTATCATCTGCAGACTATTTGACAGTAATGAGTTTGAAGGAGAAATCCCCTCAACTTTGGGACTCGTAAATAGCTTGACAGTCGTGTGAGTATAAACATTCTGACTCCATGATTTTTCTTGCTATGCCCTGTTTATAGTTTTCAAAGCTGCTTCACAGACCAGAAATTTATGGATGCCCGTTTAATGTGTTTTTTTGGTAATATTGTTGGGAAACAGGAGGCTTGACAGAAACCATATAACAGGTTCAATTCCCTCCAACATCAGCAACCTTTCAATTCTTGAAGAACTGTAAGAATCTTTTCCTTCCTTTAGCTCTTTAATTGTGACTGAATTTGTATGTGTGTTTTGTGATTCACAAGAGATTTTTACATCTCTCTTAATTGTTTGTATTGCAAGTTTTATATATGTACATATAACAGATTTTTACTCAAATTTTTTTCTTTTACATTAATTTTTTTTTTACATTTTTTTTTGGCAATAAAGAGTAGTATTAAAAATAAATATTATTGATATCTTTAATTGTAAATAATATTTTATTAAGTAATTTTCATCATTAATTTCATGTCTTAATTAAAAAAATATATTTTTTCATTATAATTTATAAAAACAAGGTAAATTAATATGAAGAATATTTGATATGTAATTAAATAAAATTTTGTATTGATAATTTTTATGTTTATGATGGTTTTTAATGGCATTGTAATTTATTGATTGATTTAAAAAAATACATATATAGTTATTTAATTACTAAAATGGATCGTTATGTGTTATTTTAGGAATCTATCAAATAATAGAATAACTGGTGCCATACCAGATTTATCTACACTAACTGGGCTCCAATACATGTAAGTTGGTGACACAATTAAGACATTTGTTTTTAAAAAGTTATTTTTCTAAATTGCAACATCTCTAATTCATTTGAATTCTCAGAGACATGAGCAACAATTCCTTCAATTCATCCACAGCTCCTTCTTGGCTAACCAGCACACAAAAGTTGACCACCATGTAAGTTATTCAAAACTCCAATTTCATCTGGGTTGGAAGCGAAATTATAGATGAATAGTCTAAAAAATTTCTTGGTTGTTTCAGAGTCATGGATAATTGCAGCATAGCTGGACAAATTTCTTCAACAATTTTTAACCTGCCAGCACTTGAAACAGTACGAATGAAAAATAACCAGTTGAATGGAACAGTAACAATTAACATCACTAGTTCAAATCAAGTGCAATGGATAGACCTTAGAAATAACAGTATAACTCGAGCTGATGTCCAAGGCAGTACTACTTTATGGTGAGTAGTATTTTGATTAGCATCCTCACATTTCATTGTTTCAATTGGAAGACAAGAAAAGTTTAACTTGATTTCACATGATTAAAAAAAAATATTGATGCTGATTATCTCTATGTAAAATTTACAGGATTTCAGGAAACCCAGTTTGTAACGCAGGATCTACTCTTTCAAGTTCAGAATCATGTCAAAACATGGTGCAAGTGAAAAGCTATGAAACAGCTAAGGCACAATGTGGGAACAAAAACTGCCCTGGAGAACTGAAGCATAATCCCAAGACATGCAAGTGCCAACAACCTTATGAGGGTGAATTGATATTTAGGGCTCCCTCATTTTCAGATATTACAGATACACAGAGATTCAAAAGCTTGGAGAACGATCTTATGTCCAAATTAGGTGTAGATGCAATCTATCTTTATTCCCTCCATTTTGATAGCACCGAGTATCTGAATGTGGCAGTGCAGTTTTTCCCAGCAGATTCCAAGTTCTTTACTCGGTCAGAGGTTACTCAAATTAGTTTCAAACTAAGCAATCAAATTTATAAACCTCCAGAGGCATTCGGGCCCTATTTCTTTATGTCAACTCCATACATCATCGGTAGGAAAACCATGAATTTTAAGCTGGGTTATAAATTCATAGGCCCTATTTATAATGGACCATAACAAGAGACTGTTAAACAGTTGAGTGACCAAATTGCTTGGTTGATTGATTGCAGGGTCTGAAGATTCTAGCACAGGTCTAAGTTCAGCTGTAATTGCTGGAATAGCTGTTGGAGCTGTTGTTTTGGCTCTTGGGCTTATTGTCGTAGGATTTTATGCACTGAGGCAAAAGAAAAGAGCAGAGAAGGCCATAGAAATACACAAACCCTTTGGTAAAGTATTGTCCGTCATTTTTCTTAATCTTCTTTCGTAAACACCCATTTGTTGAGATGGTTCATTCTGCAATTAGTCCCAGATTGATGTGTAACCTCTACTGGAGAATTTCTAAAGTGCTTTTGGATTGAACCCTAAGCATGTCTAGCCCAATTTCAGAAAAGAATTACTGGTTTTCATCCTCAGGAGCTCCTTAAGAATTGTTTAACTCGCTGAGCCCAGGAGGATTAAAATTATTTGTGATTATACCCAACTGTATAATTTGATGAACTGGTTTCATATTCAACTTTTATTTTAATTGTGCAGCATCATGGGGAACCAGTAGCATGGCTAATGGAAATGCCCCTAAACTGAAAGGCGCCAGATGGTTTTCTTTTGCTGAAATAAAGGCAGCGACAAATGATTTCTCTGAAAATAATGTAATTGGCTCGGGAGGATATGGAAGGGTATGTATATACACAGTTGCAATATCTTTGGGGATTTTAACAAGTGTTCGATTATGGTTTGAAACACGTTTAAATTTTAAGAGATTTTGAGCAGTTTTTGGTCATGCATGATTTTGAACAATTGTGCTGGATATAAGCCTCATCATTCCTGCATTATCTGCAGGTATATAAAGGAATGTTAGCAGAAGAAATGGTAGCTATCAAAAGGGCTCAGCAGGGGTCATTACAGGGTGGAGCCGAATTCAAAAATGAGATTGAGCTCCTTTCCCGGGTTCACCATAAAAACTTGGTGGGGCTGATTGGTTTTTGCACTGAGAAAGGAGAACAGATGCTAGTATACAAGTATGTCCCCAATGGAACTCTCAGAGAAAATCTCATTGGTAAAATCTTATCTTCATCTCTATAATTAAAAAATGAGCGTTTTACTTAAAAAATGGTATATAGTTTAGTATGAAAGCAATGTTAAAAAAAAAAATGTACATAACAATCTTGCAATGGTGCATCTCAAGATCCTGCAGCAGAAGAGTAAAACTAAGTATTTCGCCATCAAAAGACTACTATATATAGCTGCTAGACACTAAAACCACTGACTGAATTGACATTCTTGCAGAAAATTAGAAATCTATAAAACTGCTCTCAAGCTTTACCACAAGGAGGTATTTCTATAAACCTATTACCCAGCAGTACCACAACCATTTCGAACATCCTCTGAAAAATATAGAGAAAATGTAGCCCTTCATTTTCCCTGCCGTAACTATGTTTTCAAGTTTCAGCTTTGTAATCAATTGAAATAGCTGTCAGTTAACTCAACTCTCTTTGTAATGAACTATCCTTTTGTGGATTGATTATAACTAAACTAAGCTGAACTGAAGTTCACATCCAAATGGTCACACTTGTAACTCAATCTGCTTTTCTAGAAGGAATGCTCTGCATCACTCAGTAGTCAATACACAGGATGTCAAGCTTACCTACTATACAAGTGGACAGTTCTTGTGAGGCTGTGCTTGATTCTCAGAGCGTGATTCTGTGAAGTTTTGACATGAGGATCATAATAACACAGCATACTACTATGCTCATTTTATATGTTGCTTTTATATTTTGTGAGTTGAAGCGATTTTCTAGATCAAGATTTAGTTGTATGAGAAACTGCTCCACAGAAAAATGTGTTTTAGATTTTTGTTTCTACTCCAGATTTTTTCTAGACTGTTAAAGTCCATTCTTTCAATGTCAGGTAAATTTACACTGGACTGGGCTACAAGGCTACAAATAGCACTGGGTTCTGCTAAGGGTTTGAACTATCTGCATGAGCTTGCCAATCCACCCATTATACACAGAGACGTCAAGTCCAGTAACATATTGCTGGATGAGAATCTGATTGCCAAGGTTGCAGATTTTGGTCTTTCCAAGTTGGTTGCCGATGGAGGTGTAGATGCTGGAGGCAAAGGCCATGTCTCAACTCAAGTCAAAGGAACACTGGTATGTATGCCTCCAAATTATGAATTAACCATCAATCAGTCATTAGAATAGATCAAATCAGTAAAATAGATCAAATGGGACTTGGAAAAGTACAACTAGCTTAAAATAGGTAAGAGGAATATAAATAACAAAAGTTGAACAATAAATGCCTCCCCTACATGGAATGTGATTAAAATTAGGTGAAAATAGAATAGATCTCTCATCATCTTTAAAGAAATTAATTATATTAACATCCACAAATGACCAAATTTGGTCAACAGAGCTATGAAAATGCAAGAATAAACAGGACAAGCACTCAACTCTCTCCCAGGGGCCATAAATCAAAAACAGAAAAGTAGAAAAAATTCACCTACAGAACAGGGACAAACCTGCCAAAATTGCATGTAACGCTCCCAATTTGAAGAATATCACTTACACGTGGTGTTTATTATACGTGATGCAGGGATACTTGGATCCAGAATACTACATGACCCAGCAGCTCAGTGAGAAAAGCGATGTGTACAGTTTTGGTATTGTTTTGCTGGAGCTGATTACAGCCCGCCTCCCCATTGAGGGAGGGAAATACATAGTTCGACTGGTGAAAGAGACCTTGGAAAGTGGAGCTGATTACTTACGAGAGGTGTTAATGGACCCTGTATTAAAACAAGACAAACTTACAGGATTTGGGGAGTTCTTAGATTTGGCCTTGAGCTGCGTTAAGGAATCGGGCGCCGAAAGACCCACCATGAGGGAAGCGGTGAAGGAACTGGAAGCCATTGTAGAAATGCAAGTTCCATATCACTCCATTAAAGACAGTCCACAAAGCGACCCTAGTGGTGTAAGAGGGACTCGTAAGTTGTATGAGGACGATGAGGATGGCATTTCCATGGTTCTCCCTGTGCAAGGAAAAGAGAAACATAAAACCCTGTTTGAATATAGCGGGGCTTACCAGGTGTCCGGCACCGTAGAGCCCAAGTAGCTTGTGGTTGATGGGACTATTGTAGAGTATAATTTATTTCATTATTTTTTTGAAAAGTGTGTATTGATTCTTTTACTGGGAGGATACCGAATTGAATACAACGAAAGTTGTCAAGGATTGTAATTGCTGAGAGTTGTGTGAGCTTAGAAATGACCAAAACAAGAGGGTTCAAATAATTTTTAGTTTAAATGTGAGTCTCCCACTTGCAAATCATAAAATATATGATAATGAGCCGTTGTTAATGTGTTGGGTTAAAATTGTTTAAAAAAATTATATTTAATCAGATTTTAAAATATTTGTCATGGAGGGTTATGTAAGAGATACATCAATTCACATATATTATCTATTTAAAAAAAATTGGATCTATAGATTTAGTTGCTATGTAAACATGTTCATGTATTAATTTCAATTATTGGTGTCGAATCTTAATTGTTAAAAAAAGGATGTTAGTTAAATTTCATTAAGAGTGTAGAATAATGAAAAACATAATATGTTAAGTCATGTAAGGCGCAAAAGATTCATTTCCAAGAGTAAGTAGTATAAATGTCTTAAAATAACCAAGCATGTATGTTATTGATTCAATTTCAAGAGTTTAAAGTACATTTGCATAGTCTCATAAGAAATGTTTTACATAATTTAAGCCTCTAAAATATAAAAAAAGAAGATGATGATTTTAGGAGGAGGCATTTTATTTTTATTTTTTAAGAAAATGGGAAAGGAACTAAAGGAAAAATCATTTATTCGAATAGAAAAGATAGGTAAAAGAGGAAAGAAAGAAAATGAAATTTTGATGTGTGAAAATGATATTTTTTAAGAAGAATTGGTGAGACTTAAAATGGAAAATGGAGAATTAGAAGAAAAGTTGAAGTTATTTGATAAACAATCTAAAATCCTTACAAAGGAAAATAGTTCTTAAAAGGATGAAGTATCAAAATTGAATGAAGAAAATGATTTGTTAGATCAATTATTTCTAGCATGCATAAAAGAAAATGTGAATCTAAGGTGTAATCCTACATTATATAATGTCTCATGTGATAAAAATGATTTGTGTTATTCATTTTGATGAATCATTTAATATCAGATGATATAGTTATAAGAAATGCTTATCAATAGTGATAAAGTGTGTTGAAGGAATGGCATGTGGGTGGAGACTATTATGCATCAACTCATATGGATGGAATTTGTAAACGAATATGCTTTGAGTTTGGAAGTGAGATTACATTGGCACAATATGAAGCAAATTCAATACATTTCATGATGTCATATTCTCATTTAATTTTGAAATAGGAATGGTTTATATGAAATAATTATTGTGAGTATTCATGTGAATGTGGAAAATAAATACCAATTTTTTAGTAATGAATAAAATGAATGTGATGGGCTATCATGTCATTAATTTTGATGAATTAATTATTTATTAGAATTATGCTAATTTAAATATAAATGTAATCATAATTTTGATGGACTAACTACCTTGTCGATGAATGAGGTGGATAAAAGATAGGTTTAGTTCCCCCTCCAAGTCAAGGAGGGAGAGCATCATCAGGGAGAGGGATATTTATCAAGTTGTATGGAGAAATCATACCATGTATGTGAGAAGTTTGCTAACACAAATCACTAGGTTTACCTATACTTTTATTGATGTCATTCTTGCCAAAATTTACTGTTTATCTTTCCATGTTTAGATGTTCATAGTTGATTGCATTCTTATTAGTGTTGTAAATTATAAATTTTCACATGTTTTCCATTTTCTGAGTTTTTTGGTTGTCATATGTATTTTAACTACCATCGGGTCTATTGAGTTAGTACACTATTGTCTAATCATGTCACTCGATGTTGAAGACATCAACCTTATGTCACTAATCCTAGATTTGGGATTTTAAGCCCTCCTAATTAAAATATTTCAATTGATAATCTAAAATAAAGATTTAAAAAATATATATATGTTTATTTTAATTTTAAAATAATTTAAACTAAATAATTATGTGTAGTTGAAGAATGGGGATTTAATGTAAAAATTAATGTAGAGTGGGAGCTTTGATTATGCTCACCATCACTACATTCCATGGTGGGCATGAGATTTGAGAGATAGGTTATTCTGGAGTTATGGGAGTTAATATTGGAGTGGAAGAAAGGATATTAATTTGTAGGAGGGGTCATGGTATAGAAGGATAGATTAAAAGGGGATATAAAATTGCTTTTAAAAGGGGAATGCAAAAGAAGAGAAGGCATGATTTCTTGTGATTTTATTTTGGTAAGAAAGGGAAAATTTAGAGAGGAGGATTGAAGAAAAGAAACAAAACAATGAACCATTATAGGTCGGATTGGTAAACATAATTTATGTTTTTCCCTTTAGAAATTTGTGGAAATAATTGTATAATATTTTTGTGTTTAAAAAAAATTATGAGTTAAATGTAAAAAAAAACATATATTTCATGATATTTTCCATCAATAAACACTTTGTTTTACCTCTTGTAGATGCTAGATGTTATTGGGGTCAAACGAAGTTTTTAACTCTTTAGTTTTTCTATAAAATATCTTTTGGTTGTATAATTTTTGAAAGAAGACTCTATATAATATGTGTGTGTACATATATTCAAATCTTTATTTTATACAATCCTTGGCCATAATAATGATTTTATAGCTATGTAAAAGTGTCTTTCTAACAACAACCTTATGGTTGCATTTGTAATACCTGACATAGATATATGCATATGGTCTTATAAAGTATGATATAGTTGGGAATTGCTAGAGTATTTGGGTTGATACAATCTTCACATGCAAATAACATGATATTTTTATGCATAAAAAGAGTATTGGATTGAAATAATATGCCCATATAAGAAATATTGTTGTGTGTAAACTATGAATTTGGGAGAATACCAATCTAACCAAATAAATTATGTGATTGTTGTCTGTAAATGTGAATTGAGTTTGATACCAATCTAACCACATATATTATATTATTTCTTTGTATAAAGTAAATATAGGGTTGATAATATTAGGCCCAATAGTGAGTTTTATCTATGTACAAAAATGCATCTTTCTATAGTCAAGACATGAATCATTACTTGAATGATTATGTGAACTTTATAACAATAGTCAAGTAGGGATTCATAGCCACCATATTTATATATATTGAGTAGATATATCATGTTTTTAAGATGTAAAATATTGACAACTAAGATTACCTTGTTGTTATCATACCTACAAACATAAACCAAAATGTTAGAGATATATTTAGTAATAATTATCATTAGCAGGTACATTTCAAATATAAATGGAGATATTAGTCATTTTTCTTCATGGATCTATGCCAAAATGAATTTAAAGTCCTTACAAATCTTCACAAATAAAAAAATGGTAGTTGTGAGCCTTAATCACTCTAAAGAGAAGGTAGGTGCAAAAAACAACAAGGTGTCAAGTCTAGTTGACTAGAAAACGATTGACATCGACCTAAAGAAGGAACATGGAACTTATTGATGGTTTCAATGGTTCCTAAAACCACTAAAAAATTTGAAAATTATTCTCCCTTTTTTTCATTTCACTTTCCCCTTCCATCCTTCTCTTTACCCTACCTATTGAGGCTTGGAGAGGTAGCGAGAACCTATCAAGGATTCCTTTGGTTATTGATAAAAAAAAAGAACCTCTAATCACTTCTACTTTTCTTTCCAAACATTCCTTTGTTAGGGATTTCATGGGAACTAGGAAACAATGGCTCCTAGTTCCTATGGAATATTCAACCACCTTATCTTGTCTTTTTCCAAGGGTGGGAAGAAATCCATTGGAGGTTCCATGTTCCTTTTGGTTTTGAAATTCATGAGACAAGAAGTGGTATGATGCATACCATTCTTGGATACCCAAAAGGATTTGATGGTAATTTGTGTGAGGGCTATGGATTGATACTTCATAAATTATTAAGAATTTAGTTGCAATTTTTCAAGAATAATTGCAATCCTAAATTATTCCTAAAAATTCATTTTTACGATCTACAATGAACAAGTCACAAACCCATTGATGTTATTTCTCACATAGCATCAAATAGAGTTATTGAAATTATGAATAATTATGAAACTACTTGTGTGCATGTATACAATATAGATATAGAGGATAGAAAAGTTAAATATATAAAAAATTAATCATGTTAAAGGTATCAAAGAATATGAAGACTCTAATCTATGTATATTACTAGTTTAATAATTTCTATCATAATCATCATTGGTATGTTAAGAGTAGAAATAATTTATGCCGAAAGCGTATCCAATTTGAGAGAGATCAACCTAAATTTTGAAATCCACGGATGACCTCTGTCCACAGCACCTGGCCAATGATTGGAATGGATTGCACAGTTGATCATCCTCAACTCAAAAGCAATGCATTTAAGGAAAAAGAAATATTTGTCACTTGCTATACACCTAGCAATCACACTTGCTTGAATGTTTCTACAGTAATTATTTCAAACAAAACCATTTTGTGCTTCCATTCCATAGCATGTTGTGACATCTTCTCTACAAACCTATCAAGTCTGCTACAGGAACAACTTCTTGTGACGTCTTCTCTGTCAGATATTTTCTTCATAATTATATATCCTTTCAATGAGATTTTCATTGCAAAACTGGTCACCTTTGAAATCAAAAGATGAGCCGAAGAGTAGTTTATCTGAAATATTTTATAGCTTTCACGAATTTCTTGATAGTTGTCATCATTGTTGTGGGAATGACCTGCTTACCTATCCAGTGAACAAGGTATTCATTTATCTGTTAATTCCTTTACAAATATGTGTTGTGCTCTAAAATTCATTTTGGTCTCTACTAACTCTGCAACTCCAGTTCCTACTTCTATTGAGATCAGTAAACAAATACCCAGAAACCCATTGATCTCATCCAGCCTTGAACCACCATTAATTTTGCTAGATGAGTAATAGGAACACGAGAAAGTATGACAGTTCAAATTCTTATGTCACTTAACCAATGTCTAGTTTCCCAAGAAGAGAAACTGTAGAGACAATTCCAAAAATGACTCCCACACTGAAGCCCACGATATCCATCCTTTCAAAAATTGCACCAGTGCATCATAACAACCTAGCATTATAACTATCCCTTCCTCCCCAATCACCTTCTCTATGTGGATTTTTGTCTCTGTAGATAATCTCACAAATAGATGTGCCTTCTATTTATATTTATGAAAGAAATGTCTACAAAAGAATATTGAGTGTTTAAATTTGCGTAAGAAATATGCAGTGCTCACTTTGCAATGCCTATGACATCCAACCTAGCCATTGTCACTTCTCAAGACATGTAGCGGAAAGAGCTATGCATTACATGTCCTTTCCATGTGTCTGTAAACATTCTTTTCGAAATTCTAAAGCCAAAATGAAAAAGTATTCTTAAATTTTCTTGATTTATTTTTGTCACGCTCACCCAAGAATTTCAAATGAGAAAATAGGAAAGTTAGATTTATTACTTCATAAAATCCATGAATCTCAAGAACAGTCTCCATCACAGCAAAATAGAGTTGAGCCAGAACTATAACCTACAGGGGTAGAAAAGGCCCAAACCATTTAGTTTCTTTATGAAACATTCTGACCTTAATTATTCTGATGAATTTTTTTCACAATTCAAAAGAAAAAAAAAAATCACCTAGGAAATTGTTGTTGTCCATGACAAAAAGCGCGAAGAAATGCAAAACTTAATATCAATAAATGTGCAAATGTTGCAGAGTATCTTACAAAACACTGCAAAATACCCAAAAACCCATTGATCTCATCCAGCCCTGAACCACATGAAATTCTTCCTTCAATATAGAGTTTCTGCTAAATCTTATTTTGATTTAGTGGCTTATTACATAAAAAATCTAAGCTCACGCAATGTTTTTGCTAAACATTGCTAAACCTGTGATGTTGCAATGTCTTTCAGCTCCAAGACCTGTATGGATTCCCTCGCACAAAGCAAACTACTTCTCAAATGAACCATCATTAATTGAGAATCTTGCAATAAAATAGCTACAACAAAAAATTGCAACAAATTATTTGTATGCTAACTCATCCCTACACTCAAAATATCAGTAATATTTGGACAAATTGTTGGGTACATGGGTAAGTGCACAAAGATGGTTCCCAATAGGGGACTTAAGTGGACAACTTTTTTCTAAAATTAGGAAATACTGACCTTGAATGTGAAATTGAGGATACTTACACTCAAAATTTTGAGATGGAACAAAAATAAGTATTCAAGTGCTCTGAGTCTACTTTCTAAACTACTAATTTATTTTGAAAATGGTTGAGATTAAAGGGTTCAAATGAAAGACATACACAAATTGGTGTTGTTTTTGTCAAAAAAACATAACATAGCAACTCTTGTATGACCCTCGTACGGTGAACTTTTTTTAAGTATTTTTAAAATCACTATGGTCAAAAGTTAAGTAATAATATGTACTTGATGCATGATTTTACTGATATTTTTTAATGAATATTTTATTTTTTACTAATTTTCGAAGTGGACACTTCCTGAAAAACAAAATTTTGGTTGTGCTACCCCTACAAATTTTGGAAACTAATTGAATTTTAAAAAAAAAAATGTAGGATGGAGTCAAGTTTATAAAAATGTAATTTATTTGAAATTTTGATGAACGGTTAATTTATAATGAAAAAAACACCAAACACTATTTTTTTTCCAAAAAAGAGATATACAAACAAAAGAAATTATGGATGAACGGCTTAACATTATCAGAAAGTGAAAAAAAAGACATCTTTGGATAGCTAAGAGAGAACCTAACATTACCTAGATGTTCAATTTGTTTGATATTGAACCACGTACAATCCTGATGGTGAGCACGAATCTGATTAAGTGAAATATTGTAGAAATTGCAAAAACACGTCTCTGGTCGTTGGGAATTCCCTCCAAGCCTTTGGGTTGGTATTCCAAGGAAAATACCAATCCTAAGGCTCGGGGATTCCCAAAGCAAGATATAACATGAGTGTGTTATAACGCACTCGCGTTATATGTCATTTTTGACATGGTTTTTGTTTGTGGGGAGCATGTCTAGCAAGACAAACACGAGCATGGTATAACGTGCTTGCGTTATGTCTTGCTTTATGTTAAATACATATTGAATGTATGTTTATATATTTGTATGTTTGTATGCACATGTATGCTTGTATGTATGTAGGATTGTATGTATGTATTTATGTATGTCTTTAGAGTGAGGGAGAATTTTAAGAGAGAGAGATAGATCTAGAGTTGTCTAGGTAGGGTGGGAGAGGGAGAGAGAGAGAGGGAAGGGGGAGAGAGAGAGAGAGAGAGTCTAGAGAGAGGAAGAGGGGGTGGAAGTGAGAGTTTAAGAGAGAGGGAGTGGGAGAGAAGGGGTTGGAGTGAGAGGGACTTAGCTAGGTAGGGTGGGAGGCATAAAGGGAGAGAGAGAGGGGGGTGGGAGAGAGAGAATTGAGAGAGAGGGAGAGA
>VDFB02086081.1:84611793-84697615 GCA_007258455.2 Sequoia sempervirens | reverse complement strand
CTGCCATCCATAGGGTAAGGGTATAAATGAAACCCGCCAAATCAAACTGTCTAATCATTGTTGTATACTGGTGAGGGGGAGGGTTAGGTGGATACTGATATTGGTACATCAGATTATTGAATTGTGTATGATGATGTGGTGCATAATGTTGATTATGAGGTGGCTACATATTTGTATATTGTGTGGGAATATGAGGTGGATGGTTTGGCTGTCTGTATTGATTCCCTATCTGATTGTGAGGAGTTTTTGATGGATCAAAAGGCCCTGCACCATTATTATCTTGCTTATGAGGCGGTACATACTTCGGGCGACTAGATGCCTGATTAGTAATTTGGGCTTTCTGCAGTTCAACTTTTAATTCTTCTATCTCCTTCTGTAATTCCAACCATGCTTTTACTTCTTCAGGAATTGAAGGTTCATAATCATCTTGAGGATTTTCATGATCAATATGTCCATTTTGATTACCTTGCATTTTAAAATCATACTCTTGCTAATTTCTGATTCGTTCAGCCTCGAGTTCAGCTCTGAATTCAACCTATTTCTGCGGATCGAGAAAAGGAAAAGGATTTCTTTGATCTTCTAGGGTACAAGGTTCTACGCTTGAATTATCTCTCCATGTATCATAGCGATCATATGTTTCACAATGTGCTCCTGATGCTTTGTATTTGTCTGTTATGCACATGTCCTCATTTATCCTCTTTCCCTTATCAACCTTGTCATCCATGTGTGTCCACTTACTACTACCAGCAGGAGATCTAGTATGACCTCCCCTGTATTGATATCTTCTTCCATTCATGTTTGAACAGATGCAATGTTTCTATCAGAGTCACCACTCACTTTTTTCAAAAGTGAGAAAGTATTTGATATTTCTTATTCCCAGTGGAGTCTGTATAAAGTTCTTGACTCTCTGATTAAGGCCTTGATTCTGAATTTAGTCCCTAGCGGAGTCACCAATTTGTTAGCTCTCAAAAATGCAGGTTTGAACCACGAAAGGTTGCCAAGCTTTCACAATGTTTTAGGGTAATAAACAAGGTCAAAAGATTTAGACCTTCTACTCTTTAGGTGCTGCTAGACCTAGGTGGGTGTACCTATATGAATGAAGCAAACTTAATGTGATTATCTTTCATGAAATG
This sequence comes from Sequoia sempervirens, assembly GCA_007258455.2. Classification (NCBI taxonomy): domain Eukaryota; kingdom Viridiplantae; phylum Streptophyta; class Pinopsida; order Cupressales; family Cupressaceae; genus Sequoia; species Sequoia sempervirens. The sequence goes on along the minus strand of VDFB02086081.1, from coordinate 84,696,482 downwards.
CTTTTCCCACAATGGCAGATGGAGTGGACAAAAGCTTATCAAATTTGGTATAGATCGTATAGCAATATTCAAAACTAAATCCTAATATGCTCAGTTAACAGATGTAAAGAAAATAAATGAATCTAAATGGTGAAATGCAAAGACTAGTGCCTTATTGGGTATGCGGAGTCAAATAAAATAGCAATGGGCAACCTCTTTCTAGAAAAAACTCAAATTGTTGGCATATATTTTGTTTATAACTTGTATAAACATGCAAGATTATGATTGCTAAGCTCTACTTAATAATCCAGATGAATCTCCCTGATTATTGTGATCAACCAAAAGAATTTAATCTTTTCTTGAAAGAACTAGTCAATTAACCACACAGATACAACAAATGTGTACTGATAAACTGAATATAAACTTGTTATATCAATTTAAACAACCAAAAAGCATCAATTTTGGAGACAACTTAGTAATACTTTCAATAAATTCAACAGACAATTGACACCAAAAATGAGCTGCGACATCAACTGATTCTCATTAAAAACTCCATTTTGAAAACATGCATCATGGTCTCTGTTCTATGGAAAATTTTATCCAATTGTATATTCTCTACTCTACCTACTGTATATCGAATCCCTAATCTAATGTCTTCATTTACAATTGAGAATGAATATTTATATATCTGCATCTGAATAGACACATCGCTTCATGCTCCATGTCGGCGGGCAACTATTTGCATTCGGGCTTTTGTTAATCATCTCTGAGACAATCGCTGAGACATATCGTAGTTATGCCGAAGGCAAATGTATCGCCAAAACTCATCCTGTGCATCACTATAATGTTATATCATCTCGTTGACACATTGAGTCTCGTCGACAGTCACCCTTTGGTTCTTTGTGTTTCGCTGTGACCTTTTGTCATCAGGGAGATGTCATATTGGTTACCTTGTGTCTCACCAAGATATGTTCTTTTGTATACTTTTCGGTCGCTGTAACATTCTGTTGTCGTAGAGACGTCTCACAGATACCTTTGTCTTATCGAAACACCCCGTGATGCATTATTTTTGCTGAGACATATGGGATTTCTTGCCGATGAGACAACATATCGGCATGACATAAGAATTGGCGAGAATGTATAACTTCATACCGAAAACCATCGATAGGATTTCTCCTGCGCATGTCAACAAGACCAGAGGTACTCACCGAGACCTCATTCCAAATATATTTTGTTTGGCTGAAGTGTTTGCTTGTGCCACACTAGTCGGTGAGACATAAAGAGTTCATTATGACTAACTCTGATGAAAATTTTCTCACCGATAAGCCTCTTCTATCACTAGTCGGTAAGATATGAATTGTTCAGTAAAACCACATACTGAGACCTCATAGTCTGGTCGATAAACCTCCTCGTGCATTGGTCGATGAGACATGACCCATTCGGTGAGACCTCACCCCAGTGATATCACTCTTGTCGATGTGTTCTTTCCGCTGCCGGCCAGTGAGACAATACGCGATCGGTAAGACCACACCCCGAAGTCTATGTCTAGCCGATAAACCTTCCATCGCCGAGACAATGTGTGTGTCTTGTTGAATGGTGTGTATAGATGAATTTTGATAACTGTGACATCAAAAATGTCTTGCCGATAGGCAACACAGACGTATATCGACAAATATGTATTATGGGTCAGGGAAACCTTGACAATCTCATGCCAATATGAATCACAAAGTGAAATACTTAGACCTAGATGGATTTCATGGGACTACACAACAAAAATGGGAAAAATTTTATGAAGAAAAGGCCTTTTGTGCACATGACGAGGACTTATTTGGAAACTTATGAGTATGAACAACATGTAAAATCATCCAAATTTTACAATTCTAACACAAGGTCTTCGTGACTTTGGGGTGTTGGGATAGCCTTCTTGTTTGTTATGTTTTTTTTATGCATTAGACATGAATCGGCCTTGGTTCTCCATACCTTGGCACCTTGTGTCTTATGCTATTGATAAAATTGGTGCTCTAAAGATGGAAAATTGCATTAGGATTGCATTTCATTTTCCATTCCATCATCGTGCATGTATCCCCCATCCTCTCATCTATCAAAATACCCCCCATCCATTCATCCTTCATCACTCTTCCTCTCCTATCCATCCAATCTCTTATCATCATTTCTTCAATCTACTTAGAATCATATAGATTGGTTATTCTAAAAATCTTGTTCCCCATCATTTTTATTGCTTTCATCTATCTCCCATCCCAATCCTATCCTCATCAACTCAATCTAGCACAAATCATCTAATCACACCCTTGGTCTTGTTCTCAACCTTGCTACAAGCCTTGATCCAATCATCACCATCATCATCATCATCGGGATGTATCCTTCCCTATCCTTAGGTGTTGTTTTGGGATGTATCCTTCCCTCATCAACAACCCTTTTGTTGGGACGTATCCTTCCCTATCCTCGTGTTGTTTTGGGATGTATCCTTCCCTCACCAACAACACTTTCATCCATCATCAACCCATCATTAACAACACTCCATCCATCATCAACCCATTTTGGCTTGTAGCTTGATTGGGGCAACATCATATTTGTCCTAAAATCCATTTGTGCTTCATCCATCTCCTATCGCTTATCCTCATCTCTTGTCCATCACTTTGCATCATCTTCCTCATCTCCCCTTGCATCACATCATCCATTTCGAGAGCACACCTATGTTCTCTTGAACTTGCATGTCCTCTCAAGGGGGCATCCTTCATCCCTAACCTTCATCTTCACCCCCATCATATTTTTTCCCAATCAATCCTTGGATGACTAGGGCATCTTTCCCAATCTGACCATCTTCTTCTTGGTTATATGTTTTAACATTCTTTGAAATGATGCTACTTCATAACACCATCTCAAAGAGGGGAAAAATGTAGACATCCAAATTTGGACACTTACATTTGTCCAAATTTAGCCCTTTTCATCTAAACATCCTCTTATTTGCATTAATTAAGTAATATTGCTATTATTTAATTAATTTCCTTAAATTCTTCCAAATCCCTAAGGTATTTAGTTAATAATTAAATACCTTACCTTTTATTCCCCTTTTCATCAAAATGAATTAAATAAATATTGTATTTATTTAATTCCTCACATGTCACATCACTTTCACTTAATCTTAATCAATCTCCTAATCTCTTCATTAGGGATGTGCACATGCCTAATCCTTGATTAGGATGTGTAACATCCTCCAACTTTTTCAAGTGGGCTTCTAATCCTCAGTAACCCCTAATTATTGATCAGTTAAGCCTAATCAGTATCTTGGTCAACTCTCCCCATCCCCCAAGGAATTTTTAATTCCTTTTTATTCATCCAAGATTCCTCTCTTCTCCATGTGAATTTTTAATTCACATTTATTCTTTCAAAACTCCTTATCCCCATGCAAGTTCTAGAACATTTGACTTGTCACATCACTCACATGTGCCAAGGTCTTCTAGAACTTTTGACCTCTCACATCACCCACATGTGTCAAAATCTTACCCTTTTAAGAACATTGTCTTACCCACTAGATTCTTCTAGTCATGTGAATTTTAATTCACATTTATTTTCCCAACTACTTTCCTCTTCCCCATGGAGATTTTAAAGGAATTCTAAAATTCCCCAAGTGTCACTTTTATTCTCACTTGGGGACAAGAAGTTTCCTTTTGAGGAAATCTTCTAATCTCCCAATGTCTTTCAAGGTACATGTCCTTCTTCCACCTCACCTACACCTCATCACACCCTTGGCCACTTCACCTTCCACATGTCAAGATGTGAGGGCTTGTGAGTCCTCAACTCACCATAGCCCATCATCTTGGCAATGGCGGCTCAATCTTGACCACTGAATTCTCTAGAGAATTCAATTATCTCTATAAATACCCCCTCTTCTAGTGCATTTAGAACACTTAGCCATTTGTACCCTTATGCCACCAAATTGATCACTCAACTTGCAAGTATTTTCACTCATCTAGCCAAGCCACTTAGCCATAAGAATTAGCATTCTATCACATAGTTCATCTTGCATCTAGCCATCTTCATAGTCATCTAAGGAGCACACAAGCATTCAAACATCAAGGGCCAACCAAGGGATTGCAGCACAAAGAAGGTATAATCAATTGTGCCTTCATTTTATTTTCATCTTCTTTCTTTGTGTTATCATTCCTTAGGCTAATCTTTGAAGTTTTCCTTGTGTTTTTCTTTATTGCATAATAGTTAGTTTGCACACTTAGAATAGAGTAAAACACTAGGCTCACAAATAGGAATGAAGTGGAAGCTCATGTGGGAGAATGAGGATTGTGAAGATGTTTTGCAGCTAGAGAAGACCTTTAGGCCAAGCAACATATGAGTTGACCTATCCTATGCACATAATTTAGGCAGTTGCATTGAATTTTTGAATCTTTTTGAATCTTTGTACTTAGTTGTTTGCATCAATATAAATACATTAAAGTGATTTTTGTTTCCATTGGTGTTTGTGAGTCACCCTAACTTGTGAGTTTTAAAATTTTGATTGTATTGAATATGGGAAAGAGGGTTGTATTGATCTTGTCACCCTGGTCTATGGATCAATCTAATCCATAGAACCATCATTTTGTGAGAAGTTTACTTGATATTTTTTAACTCTTGCAACTGCAAGTTTGTGAAATTGTAGAGGAGTTGTAATTAAATAGTTTCTCTAGTTTATCCTTGAGTCATCATGTATTAAAAATAAACATTATGAATGCAAGGTTGAGACACCTTTTCCCAAAATTAAGAGACCCTCTCAAGAAAATTAAATTATGAAATATATTTATAATACTTTGCATTGTTATTCTATCATATGCAAGTATATTAATAAATCTCCTAAACAAGAAAAAATAGTACTTGTGTCATCCACTTGAATGAGGTTATAGGCCTTGACACCACTAAACTGACACATTTCAAGTCAAGTAGTGATAGGATTATTAGAGTCTTCTCATGCATACGACATGTTTTAGGTTTAAGACCATTTGTGTCTTATAATTGCTCTTTAATTATCCTATTTTAATCTCACATAGCATCCTTCTAGTTCTAGCAAAAACTAAAGAATAATAAGAGTGAATCTATCTTATGAATTGGCCCATTCCTGATTATTTAATTATCAACACTCCATCCTAGTTATCCTAAACCTCAGGCTTAGGTCTTGGTTTATTATTTAGGATTTATAGAGTCACAACTCTAAGAGAAAGCACACCTTTTTGTTTTATTATATATATATATATATCTAGAAATGATTTCCCAATGGAAGATAACAATCCATGCCTAAAATGTGCTTTATTATGCTTGCAAGTGTGAATTTCATAAATTTAAGATATACTAAACTATTATTTTCCCTAATTATTTAACTATTTTAAAATTTTCTCCTAAATAATTTAGGATATGATGGTTGGGATTCAAAATATGAAAGATAAATGAAAGAATATAGTACATGTGTCATGTGAAATAATAAATTGAGGTTGAGACAAGGAAAACTATGTAAGAAATTTCACTTATTATAAGAGGGTTATTGAACCATCTTTGGACAAAGATGACCGAAGTATAATATAGAGAATAATTTTTTCTATGTCATTGTTCTATAAGGGCTAGGAATGCTTACTATGATTCATTGGAAGGTATAGTCAAGTAGAGACAACTCCACAATTGCATCTGTCTCTATAGATAATTGTAATATTTCAAGAGGTTGCATGAGTATGTTTTAGGACCCCTCAAGTCATATTTTTTTAACTTATTTCATTAAGGATTTGTTAGTGTGATAGCATTATAAAATATTGCAAAGACTTTGGAATAACATTTTTTTTTAATACATGTGGAACATTCTCAATTGGATATGGATGTTTAAAGAATATCATTGGTGTAATGTCTCTCAAATATTTGATTTATATACATGTATACTTCTAGTTATTCTTGGTATTCATATGTATGTTATCCTTTCTCTTTGTAGCCCCTAACCTTATTGCCTAATGAATTGACACTAGGTTCAATGTTTGAATAATTAAAACTTTGATTCAAAATAGTTTATATTTGATCATCTCTATAGTTTAGGCCTTTTCCACTTGTGTAACTTATTTTTGTAAATTCTATTATATATCTCAGACAAGTATAAAACTAATAAACATTCAAATAATTTCACTAGTTTGGTTTCTAGATTGCATATATATTGTGAGCAATATAACGAGAGTAATCTAAGAGATAAAAAAATGTTTTCTATCATTAGTTGCATGTGTATTCTTGAAAGTGAATTTAATTGGGGAACAAAAAAGGTCAAATTAGTAATTTTGGCCATTACATGTAATCGTGTTATTAAAAATAGTAATAATATGTTTGCATTTTGGCTTGATAATACCAAGCCATAATGTGATCACATTTTATATTCTACAAAATATGTCATGTTTTATATTCTATAAAATTTAAAATCAAATTTTTTAAAACATAAAAAGAAAAAAGGAAAAATGCAAGCATTTCTTTAAAACAAAAGCACATTATATAACATGCTTGCATTACATAATGCACTTCCATTTTTCACTCAATTTTTTTTTTCCCTTTTTTCTTTGGAATAGGTTTGAATAATGAGCCTTAAGGGTTGTGCATCTAATTTTCTCTTATTTAATGTTTTTTATGTTCAATGATATTTTTCAACTTTAGCATCAACAAATTTACTTATTTTATAACAATATTTGACAATATTACCACAAAAAATTTGCACATATTCTTAATTTTCTAACCATATAATTTTATTTCTATTCAAAATGCATTAACATTTTTATTTTTATTTTCTTTTACCAATGTTTCAATATTTGTACTTGATATATATGTGTTTATTTTTCTTATAATTGTTTTATTTTATTATCAAAATTTAAAATAAGTTATAGAGGATTGTTCTATGCTTCATTCTTTACAAATGGAAAACAAAATATTTTTAGTTATTATCATGTAAGTTATGTGACATGCATGCTTAATGAAGAAATTTTTAGGATGCACCCACTTTGAAAAATCACAAGAAAAATTCAATAAAAAATATGCAACTTTGAGTATTCACTCTTAAATATATTTCTATTGAGCATTTAAAAAAAATACTAAATACAACAAAGAATAGGGGGGCACACATTGAATACTATGTTATATTTTCATAAGGAGAATAGGAATACTTTTGCATGTGCACAATATTTGACTCTATTAGTCTTAACGATTTAAAAAATAATAATAGTTTAAACAAAATAGATTTAAAGTATTGCAATTATTATTCTTGTTGCGTCTATAAATTTTGATTGCATTCATCTCAAATTATGAATCCAAGTTCATGTTTAGCTAATCTCACAAAAAAGTGGCTAATTTTGACCTACTTTTGTCCCCTATTTTCATGCACTTACCCTTAAATATTATTTCATTTTCTTAATAGAGATCTTATAAATCTTATCATTAATAACCAATATGCTTGAATGATTGTTGATAAATGATTGGAGTGTTAATATACATATATAATATTGTTGTTGAAGACCAATTATATTGTTTATATCTCTCTTTTAATATCTCATTGATGGAATCTAGGAACACTCTATGAAGTTTATATGGGACTGAAGTGAAAAGGGTACCCCTCTCTTACCAACTAGTCCTCAATTATCTACTACCTAATTATGATTCATAGTACTTTGCATATGTCAACATGCCTAGGCTTAGGTTTTGAGCATATTCTCTTAGATATTTGGAGATATTGTTATGATCAATAAATAAATGACTAAAAAAATCAATATCTCTATTAATTTCATGATCTCATAAATTCCAAATATCATAATCTTTAAGCATGCTTTTTTGTGTGATATTAGTAAATAGAGAATTAATAATTTAGTTTAATTGAAATGAGTCATCCATTGTGGGCTTGATTTTAGGGGAAACTCCATGGTTAAGTGTTCCTGAGTGAAAATAATATTGGGATGGGTGACTTCCTAAGAAATATCAATGTTGCACCCTTATTAGTATCACTAAAATGTAATGAGTACTAGGTGTTCATGGGATATAGGTTCATGTGAACCACTGCTCATGAAATATGGGTTAATAATCTTGAATAAAAAATTAAACAATTTATCTTTGAAAAACCATCATAATTTAGTATAAAACAATAAATACGACCTAATTCATATTTAGTCACATATATTTAAAACCTTTCATATAAAGGAGTTATACTCATATTGTATTGCTTATGATTTTTTTTAACATTATAGTATCATGACAAGATTATTTTGAAAGTCATTGTGATATACTATCTTGATGAACAATACAAAATCTCACAAGCTTGGTTAAGAATCATATCTAGCATATTTATGATTTATCAAAGAAAGTATGGAGTATTGATCATAAGTCAACTAAAAATGACTCCTAATCATCATATAATGCAATATATTAAAACATGTCAACCATTGGATATGGATGCATTATTTTAAATACATGTTATGATATATTACGATTATAGATCTATATTGTAAAAAACTTGTTAAAAACTTTATGATGTCATTCATATAATTATTTAATAATGTCAAATTTTTGTACAACAAAGTAAAGCAATTCTTTAAAGGCTAAAATATTATATTCATAATCACAAATTTGAAATGTAAACATGGAATAAAATCATGCAATTATTATAAAAACCATCTTGTATTACAATTAAGAGGTAGAAAGGTCATTTATTTGTAGAGAGAAATATTCAAAAGGGTAGTAAGGTCTCTCTATTAGATCTATTCTTATCTAAAAAACTTATATGCCTTTATTGGACCCCCCTATTTATTTTTATTTCTTAATTTCTTACTTTTGAAAGTTAACAAAATATTATTAAGAGAATCACATCATTTTAAAAAAATATAATAAATAGAAGAGTATTTATAAATATTTGAGGGTATAATTCAAAGTTTAATCTCTTCTAATTAAGAGAGGTTCGTAATAAATATAATTTAATCCTTTGAGTCCAATGAAGCCTTTTTCAATCCTTATTGTTTTTCCTTCCTCTCTAGTTGGTCATTCCTAAAAAGAATCGACAAAGGAGAATATTTTTTTGTTAAGAATTTTGTGACCCTTCTAATTTGTATTCTAATCCCTCTTTAAAAAAGACTGTATTTTTTCACTTTGAAGCAAGTTATAAATGGCAATAGAATTATGCAATCAATTTTTTTGTACACATCATGAGGTTGCCAAAAAATGATATTCAATTCTAGAACCTTTCTCTCAACATTAATAAAAATGATTAAAAAATATACTACACCACTCAAATATGTTCTAAATGGCCATAACAAATAAAAAATAAAGAATGAACAATTAAATACAAGAAATCACTGAGGAGGAAGAAAATAATGGTATAGTCAAATTTGATTAGCTAAAATCCTTAATCCAAACAATCTCATCTAATCCAAAATATTAAAGGGCTAACATAGACGAAATAATATCTAGGTATATAGTTACAAGGAATTTTTTATGCTATTAAGGTGCTATCACAATAGTGGTTTACAATTTCTGGGAGGAATTGATTTTTGCTGAAATCACATATTTTTAGAAAATATAATGATTTAAGCCTTAAAAATTTCTATTTAAATCATTCCAATTGAAGAGGGTTTGATCAAACTACCTTAGATCAAACCCCCTTGGATAGAACCCCTCTAGTTTTAAACCATACCTATAGCAGAGTCTCCTTTACACCTATCAAAATGCTGATAAAAAACCACTTTTGATTTACCTTTTGGAGGATCAAATGAATTTGTTTAAAATTTATTTTTTGTAAGTGTGTAGTCCTTATTATAAGCTTTCCAAAAAGTATAATTTTAAATAAATTTAATTTTATTATTATATTTATTTTTTATTTCTTTTGAATGTACATTTTTCACCGAAAATCAAGATCTTTGTTTTGCACATGTGGAAAAATAGTAGATTATCAAAAAAAAAAAAATAAAAAATATGAGTGCACCAGATATTGAAGTCCTTGATCCAACAAAAAAAATAAAATTGAATTTTCATACATACAAAAAAAGTTACGTGTTATACAGTCATGCTATGTCTGAATTATAATTGGTTTGACTTTGAAACTTGATTTAAGAAAAAATGTTCAATAAGAAACTATCTAACCAAGTAGAAGCACTAGATATTAGAGTTACAAATCTAAATTCATTAGAATTTTACCCTTCATGGAAAAAAAATTATGCATTATACGGTGAGCGTCACTTTTTAAAAATGTTATTTTATGAAAAAAACTAGTTTTTGAGGGAGATGGAAAAAGAAGTACAATCTAATTCCAAAAATTTTGAAAAAAATATATTTAGAATCTATAGACAAAATTTCACAAAACTCTAGTTTACATCATCTTCAAATTCCTCACGGTTTAGCCACTATAGTTGCCCGAAAGTGAAGATTTAGTTAAAAAAATTATTCCATTGTCTAGTTTGGCCAAAAATTGTAAACCACTATTGTGGGATCACCAATTATTGAAATTTTTGCAATTGAAGCTCAAGATGCTCATTAGATTCATGAAAATTCTCATGTTCATGAAAAAAAGTGAGAATAGTGTAGGTAGAGAAATGAAACATATTGATAGATTCTTGGAAGGATGAAACATGGTAAGGCCTCTATAGCATACATGTTTGTTCCATTTTAGAAAAATAAACACTAGTTGTTTAAATATGTTGCTAGTTATGCATAAATGGAAAATTTGCAGCCAAGGAAACTGTAGTTTATTTTGGGAATGGACATGTTTAACTATATATTATTTACAATTAGCTAATACACATTGAAAAATTTATATATTTTTATGTTATAGTTGTGAACTCAAAGATGTTAAGGAAAGGTACATACAAACCATTTATAAATTAAATTAGATTAAACATAATCATTAATAATTGAAAGCATTTCCACATTAACCTTTGAGGAGAATATTGTAGTAATTAAAACTGTAAAAAATTTAGCAACATTTTGACATATAAACACCAAATTAGAAAATAAAGAGTGAGAGAGATAAAGCGAAATCAACCACACAAAAGAGAATGGCCCATCCATCATCCAAAATATCAAGCAAATATACTATTCAACAACAATAAACCTATTACAATATAATATCAAGCTATTGCTTCCATGGAGATCAACATCCTCTTCCTCCAATAGAAATTTGACATCATAACCTTAGGAAAAATCTTCTCTTATTGTCTCTAGATCTTAAGCCTTCAACATGTAGATTCATGGATGCCTATAAAACCTTCATAAGACATTACCATGGACCCAAAAAAAATCCCAAATATCTGGTATTTACATATATACCAGCCATGCTCTATTATTTCACATTTTTCCCTTAGAAAGATACTCTGTGATGTTTCATATAACATGTTTCTTAAGTTGGCCAAAATTCCTAATTAACTTTGTAACTTCCCTCTTAATCATGTTCTTACATATATTGTAAAATATCTTAAACCATATCTTGTATAGGTGCTCTTACACATCTTGCATGATAATTTATTATTTTAAATACAAATATATTTACATACATAAACAAAAAAATAAAAACAAATCACACAAAATAATAGTCAAGACCTATATATTTAGTGGGATGTCTCATTTCATTAGAACACATCAAATAATAAATAACTAAAAAACCCAAACCTTAATATTTTCAAGGTGTATGACATGCCTAAACATAACATTCTCTCACTTGTCATATACCCTCCAAAAGAAAAATAGATCACTAACAAATAGTGAGCTAACCCTCGACAATATAACCATGCTACACTAATTGACTTCTAGGTTCTCACAAGCTCAACCAAACATCTAAAATATCCATCAAATGACAACCATCTTGAAAACAACACTCTCATCCTCTATCATGCCGAAGCATGAAAGATAATATCATCCTCTATCATGCTAAAGCATGAAAGATAATATCATCCTCTATCATGTCGAAGCATGAAAGATAATAAACCAAAGGTAAGATCACACTTTGAATGCCACACTTCAATTAAACATAAGGAGGTCATGTGGAAATCATAATCATGTATCCACTCATTAGACAAGTTATCACAACTAGAATCTATAACTTGAGACTCAAAATACATTAGAATAAAAGACCTAAAAAATAACACATATAAAATTAGGTCGGAAATACCTATCAAATCATTCAGATCATTGAGTGCAATAGAAGTAGGTTATGCAATTTTTATATTAATTAAGATAAATGTCCTCAAAAGGTCCATGTTGGAATCATACCCAACTCTAGGTGTAAGATCATCGATCTTTCTATTGAACCTCATCACTTTGAGTCACCATTGTAACATGTGATATCTAAAAGAAAGAAATCTAGCTTTGAACATAAATTTGATATAAGTGTAAAAACAATAATATCATGGTAATTGAACTTCAACTATAACACCACAATAAATAGAAGCTCACAAGGTGAAATACTCACAACACTCATGTCTAGTAGATTACCACAAACCACAACCAAATATCCCACTACAAAATCTAAGAACTTACCATGATGTCATGATTAGCTCATAACCATTTATCAAAAAAAATTCCATAAGAGCTATGTATGGAAATAGGCTGATCACATCCTCCTAAACCAAGGATCATCCATATAAATTGATAGATCATAACTTACAACTCAATGAAAGACTTATGTGAGCGCTTTACGACACCAAGCTATCAACATCTTCAAAATCATGAAGATAAAAATCCCTTGTGAATAGAACTAATGATGTCAATGAAAATTTCTTGCACACATAAGCTATGTAGTAGAAGCTCTTCATGATCTACAAAAATCCACTATAGAAGGTGGTCTCAAGCTACATAGACACCATGATAAACATATCCTAATTGAAGATCACTCATGACCCTTATACAATCCTAAGTTAGAACCATGATCTCCAACCAAGAAGATATAAAAACTATTTAGTCACATAAATCTCCCATTGAATAGTGATCTACAACCTTTCATGCTACCATAGTCACCTCAGGTACTCCAAAAAAAATCTCTATGCATCACTACAATAAAAATATCAATTCATTAAGGTGACCAAGAAAGGTCAATCCAATAAAATTTATACTACATAAACCATAAGAGCTACACACATGCAACATATTAATAGTGATAGAAAAGTATGACCAATGCACCAAACAAAAGAAAAGAAGTAGAAAAATTTGAATAAATCTCAAAAATTATAATAAATAGATTAACAATATGGCTCTTTCCCTTTCACTATGAATCCTAGTGAAAGCTATGTTTGGCTCCCTTTTCCACCACACATGATGTTGTCCTATCTTAGGGAAACATGCTCATTCCCCATATTTGCATCCTTGTTATGGGTGCTCACACTTAGGGTTCTTGTGTTGGTTCTTCTTATAAGGAAGTTAATGTAACAGAATAACTTCCTACACTAACCTTGAGAGGAGGGTAATGCATAACTTTTCAGATCTTTACAAAAGATAAAAATTAAATAGAAATAAAAATACATGTTAGATCTATACCACAACACAATGAATAACATGGGGAAAATCCTTTCGAAAGAAAAACCCTACACTCCAAAATCTACCCAATATATTATTCAAAAATCACAAAGATTATAATATATACTTGCAAAGAAATCTGAACTCATAGGAGTATTACCAAATAGAAATATGGAGGTAACACAATAGTTATTAGAATCTCATAATACATCACAATGCACAGTCGTCATATAATGCCCTCATAAAATAGGGTTACCTCTAGGGCAAGAGAAGCCGACAAAATATTTATCATTATATTTGATTTCTAATGATGAATGGTTCAAATTTACAATAATCAAATATACATAAAATATGGCTTTCAAGGGCATCACCCTCAAACCCTCACTAGGGTGCATAGCCCCTGAACCCCTTGCTAAGGGGATGGGACTAGTGGACCATGTAGGGGGTGCCCCCCTACACCCCCATACTCAAATATATTAACATGTTATAATCATAAGGTTGAGATACCATTTTTCCTAACACTTCCAAGGTATCTTTACATAGGCCCCTTTTGGATGGCCCATGACAATTTTATGGGTTTCATTTCTTCTAAAAAAAATACTTTTTCTTCTAGCACTAATACTATAGGTTTTGTAGCTACTACTAACTTGGTGATGGTGGTTCCATGGGTGCTACCATAGAAATTTTATTTCAAAATAGGGATTATATTTATGTGTCCCACTTTCTTGGTGTACATGTGGGTTCTTTTGAAGGTTTTGAAACTACCCTTCATTCCTTCATTGCTCTATCTATCATTTTAGGGAGGGGAAAAATTATTTTCTACTCCTACTTAGGGAAACCATTGATATGGGTTGTTGGCCTTGCCATGTGCTACAAACCCTCTAGTTATGTCATTTAGGCATTAATTATTGATGCATATATATGTGGTCTAATTTTTATGTTAGAGATGTGGCCCTATCAAATCTTGGGTTAGTTTTGTTATTTTTTTGGTTGTTTCTAGGTGTTGTTGTGTTCCCTGTGTTGGGATTGTTATTTTGATATTTATTTTGGAAACTTTGTTGCTATTATGCTAGTACATCCTTTGAGTTTTGTTTATCTCATCCTTTTTCTACATTGTAAAAGGTTTGGGGCCCTTCCAAAAACCCCTTTTACCTAATTAAAAATATATAAAATAGAAACAACAAAAAATGTGTAGATCCTTCATAACTCAAATTTCAAATAAACTCTAAATCAAAGTTACTATAAACCTATAATAGAGTAACCATTGTTTGGGAACCCAACAAGAAACTCTATAAAAATTTAAGTGATGAAGCACATACCAAAAATTCCAAACTTGAGACCGAATACAACAAACCTCCTCAAACCATGCATGAAGCATCCATGAAAATCTGCAACTATCTCCATCTAGAAAATGTTTAATAATAGTCTCTTCATAGGTTACACAAGCATAGATTTTTAGTAACTTATCAAAATTGTAAATCCATCAATATATATTTGAATTTTCATGCAACCAAGGATTCCAAGTCACCAAAAGACCAACTTCACAACCCATAGTTAATCAGAGGTTAATTTTTTATTGCATTTATGAAATCAAGAGCTACAACCATCAACCTAACATAAGCACTCCTTATTGTAGTCAACATAGCTAAATTTATTTCCCATGTGATTAGGTTGTCAAAAATAGGCACCCAACATAAACATGCTCTTTCACTACTAAATAACAATAGAATAAAGGAACACAGCCACCATATTAAAGGGTAATCACACAATGCCAAACAAGATATCTAAGTCAAATCCATGTAACATGCATGAACATGACTAAATCCATTAAGCCTTTCTTCTATTCCACCAATGCTTTCTATTATGTTCTTGAAATGGAAATCTATATACACTAAAAAAATCTCACTCATACAAGGGTTAATAAATAGCCAATTTCTTTCAACATATTCCCACAAGCTTGCCAAACTAAGAAATTTTAATGGAGGAACACCAAGAACCAAATCACCATGGATCTTGTAGACACTTGAAATGTGAGCTTAACCTAACCACACTTGACCTTACCTTATTTATTTATTTAATTAATAATATTTTCTCCATCCTAATATATATATTTTGATGAGTTCAAAGGTTGTCATGTGGTGGTAGTTTCCATATATTCAAGATTAAAAATAAACTTACAATATCAAAATGGGTTTGATTAGTATTTCACCCATACCCAAACACCTACTCCATAGTTGGAGCAATTACAACATACAAGACTCCATAATAGTTGACAAAGATTATAAGCTTCAACCCTACAACATACATACCATTAATGACCAATACACATTCCTACAACCTACAGACTATTGCAAATGATAGAATACTATAAACCTCAACCTTCAACAAACTTACTACCCTCATTCCAACATTACATCACCATTCTTGTCATCTATGAGCACATTACTATCCTCCCTCCAAGCCACTCCCCTAGACACCTTCATCCAATTCACAATTCCATGTTTATACACCATCCACTCCTCATGGATGAAATCTTGGAGCCACTTGACACCCTCATTTGTAGCCAAACCCAAGATGAGTTTTAGAAATAGAAGTCCCTACCTAACAACCACCCAAAATTTTGGCAACATTG
This sequence comes from Sequoia sempervirens, assembly GCA_007258455.2. NCBI lineage: Eukaryota > Viridiplantae > Streptophyta > Pinopsida > Cupressales > Cupressaceae > Sequoia > Sequoia sempervirens. The sequence continues at coordinate 84,680,371 of VDFB02086081.1, read as the reverse complement.
GTGGGTCCTCTACAAATACTAGTGGATATTGTTTCATGGGTTTCCCCCTTTTCCTGATCATGTAATATTCACTAGGCAATGACATGCCCTTGTCATCCACATTCTCAAGGATGTCAACTAGACCTAGAAGAAACTTTCCCAAAATCAACTTTTTTCATAGTGCCTTCACCATCTCCTTCGACTTGCTTGCCTCAAAGACCATAGCCAAGAACATTTTATAAATGTCTAAGTTCACACAATGTCAATGGTATGCCCATAAAAACACCTCCCCAAGCACCATTTTGATAGCATGGAGAATCGTACCATGGCAAGTTTTGAACACCACCCCTAGACATTTCACTGAAATCTCTCCCAAAAAAGACATTTTCCTTTGAGAGCTTTCTAAGTGAACTGGGGTGTTCATTGTAGCCATCACCACTAGTATCTTTTCCCACCAAGCACAATTGTTAAAATGGAGATATGTCGCCATTATTTAACTTTTTAGGTAGATGCCAACTAGCCTAGCCATTACCATAATTTATCATTCCCACGAAACATCATCTAAATTCCCTATCCTTTCCCTCTAATCAATATTCAAGACTCCAACCTCATCTGCCACCAACTTCAAACAATTATTGTCACTTTATTCCCTTCCTTCCCTCATGGTATCTTTTTCCAAGTCATCGGCCAAGCCATTTCGCTCCCTATATATATGGGAAATTTTATATTCCTCCACTTCACTTAGTGTAGAGTCTTAACTAATGTGTTGTAAACTTAGTAATACCTACACAATTCAGAGGTTTAACTGACTGAACATTTGACTCAACATTGTAAGAGTACATTAAATTATCAACCCAAGGTTTGTAAGCTTGTGATGGTGCAACATTATATATGCCTTCAGAGACTCAAAAATGCTTAAGCTACCCTATTCAAGTTATTCTACTTGATGAAAAATCATAGATGCGTAAAACAATAAAAGACATAACTAGAACTAGTGGCTACAAGTACCTACAACTTAGGCTATAACTGAACTGTTGCTAATGAAATGATATTGTGACAACTCAAAACTGATAAAAACTAATGACTCAACTAAATTAACCTTTGGAACTCGTACTATTGGTTAACCATTGCATGCATATTCATAAGCATTCATTAATAATAAGCAAGATATGAGATTTTAGTTAACTTGCACATAGTTAATGAAGTAATGATAAATAAAAAATAGCTATTAAACAGAAATGAATAACTGAAAATAAAGTGAGGAATAGTACCTTGAGTGGCCTACTCAAGTAGTTGTTCTCACTTTAATTGAACCCTTGTAATTAATAGATTCTATGCATCCCATGAAATTAACTCCATTCATTGCATATCATGAAATATTACAAAAGATCTCTTACATATTGTATTCAATCATTCTGAATATTTCATGTCTTGAAATTGAAAATAATTGATAACATAAAATTGAAAAACCAACTAACTCATATGGATTCAACAAAAAATTATATACAAGCATGAGGGAATCCTATTCAAAGCAACAAATTAACTGAAATCATTAACTCCACTCCCATATATTAGACCGTAGAGTTAAGAATGATTTATGCAACCTATAACTAAAAAGGAAAAAGAATCCTAATAGGACTAAAACTCTATCAAAACATAATTGCATGTAAACATATGAAAATTTGTCAAAATCCTATAAGTGAAGGACACCTCTTCTTGAATTTTTATTAATTGGTTATAATAACACATGTTCAACCTTCATCAAGTGCCTTTAATCAACAATCATTGTGTTCAGTCTAATTTGGAACTCCCTTGTTTTGTTGTTCCAAACTCCTTTTGTTGTGGGTTCATCCTACAATTATTGCATGCCACGGTTCCTCATTGGTTGCAAAAGGTTAATTCTACAAAGTGTGTACAAAAGACTAACTATCATAATCAAAACATAGCATTCCATCAACATTTCATACATATCTTCATATAAACCACACAATATTAGTACATATTATAACCATAATTCCATCATTATATTTTAGGTTCAAGTTTGAATAATAGATATGAAAGGATAGTATAATATAAGAGCATTGTCTGGAAAATGTACCTAAAAGTGTCACAAAATATGTATGAAAACAACAAAAAATGAGCTATTATCTAGACCTATCACTTAGAATTTGTAGGATAGAAGTCAACCACTTCCTAAGCTTCCAATTCAGTGTCCACCCCTATCTAATGGTGTTAATTGTTACCAATGAATCTCCTTCAAGATAGATTTTTCTCATATTCTCCTTTTTTTCCCATTCAATCCCTGTCAATGCTTCTTTGAACTCTACCTCATTATTCAACCAACCCCTAGGAATGTAGATTTGCATAATATAACATCCTCATTATGATCTTTGATCACACATCCTGCACCAATAACCCCCGGATTACTACTTGCAGCACTGTCAAAGTTCACCTTCACCTATCCCTCCTCTAGAGCAATCCACTTCACCCCCTTCCTAAGATTATTGGTAGGATGATCCCTTGAAATCCCCTTAATGGGAGAAAAATCTCCCAGCCTAATATTTAATTAAATAAATATTCATTATTTATTTAATTAATTATATAATTTATCCCAAAATCCTCCAACTAAATTAATTAATTAATTAAATCTAATAAATCCCCACCACCTTTTCCTCTAATATTTAATTCCACTTTATCCTTCAATCTTTGTCCACTTGATCCTAGCCCTTGAATCCATCTACATGGATCAAGATCTAAACTTGTCACCATGTGACAAGTGTCTTAACCTACCTATCCTACCCATTGCTAACACATATGTGAGAATATCTCTCACACATGTGAAGCCACCCTACCTCTTACACATGCCATAGACATATCTCTTTCATGGTCTTTCCAATGTGTGCTCACACATCCTTTCCTCTTGTGACACTTGTTAGAAGGTTAAGCCCCTATCATCTCATTCAATCTTGACCTTCCATCTGGTCAATGCATCTTGGTCATTGATTTCATCCATCAAAAATATATAAATTGAGGCATTCTCTCTCATTTTATCAAGTCACAGTCATCATACCTTTATGTCATCAAAATCATAAGCAAACCACATTTCATCTATCAAGAGCATATCAATAGGACTTGGGTGCATCCTATTCTAGCTCAATCATGGAGTTTGAAGGTGATTTGGGGTAAATATTTATGTGATTATGCATTTATCTTATCTCTTTTATTTCATTTCATTCTCTCATCCTTAGATCCATCACATGTAATGACATGCAAGTACATGCAATTCACATGCAAACTAGTGAACAACCTTTGACCAAACTAAATTTAATTATTAAAAATTACAAGAATTTCCACATTAATCCTTCGAGGAGAATATTGTAGTAATAAAAAATATAAAACAATTATAAACATTTTGATATTTAAACATTATATATAAAAATGAAAGAAATAAAAGTGAAATCAACCACAAGAAAGAGAATGACACGAATATACCTTGGTAAAATTCAACCTCCAAATTATTGAACAAATGTATGATTCAACAACAATAAACCTATTACAATACAATATGAAACTCTTGCCCCATAGAAATCAACATCCTCTTCTTTTGATACAAATCTAACAACATAACCCTACAAAAAATCCTCTCTTTTTGTCTTTGTCTCAAGACCTTAATCTATAGATTCATAGAGGCTTGAAAAACCACCATAAGGCATTAACATGAGCCCAAACAAGGTCCTAAAAGACCATGGTAAAAATCCATATGACTCACACTTCATTAGTTCTCATTTACCTCCTTTAAGAAGACAATCTATAATGTGTCATAACATACATCATAAGTGGGTCAAGATTCTTAGTCCACTTTGCAACCTCCCTCTTAATCATGCTCACTCATATCATAATATTTCATATACTATGTATTTGTTATAGATGGTCTTACACATCCTTCATGAAAATATTTTATGAATATATTTACATACGTAAATATCAAAATAAATATAAATCATGCATGATTAAATGGACAAGGCATAAAATAAGACATCCCATTTGGATACATAAAATAATAAATAATTAAATAATATGAACATTTAGACTTGCAAAATATATGTCACACAAAATCCAACAAAAATAAAAAAACAATTTACCTAGGATGAAATTAGATGAAATTGCACCAAAATAATGATGACATAAAAAATGGTTTATCATATGGCAAAAATCCTTGGCTCTTATTATTATCATTATTTCAGACACATAAAATAATAAATAATTAAATAATCTGAACATTAAGACTTGTAAAATATACGACACATCAAATCCTAACAAAGAAAATCCTTGGCCCTTATTATTATCTTTATTTCCACCATATCCTAAAAACCAAACTAAACGCCAATCATATTGCTTGTAATTGAAGGTTTTTAATGTTTTATAAATAAAAATCTAAGAAATAATCATAAGAGGTTATTTGTTTGGATAGTGCCAATGAATTAGATTATTTGTTAGTTTTTTGCATCAAGATTTCGGATCACACTCCATCGAACTGAGTGAATGAAAAAATATTTATTTAAGATTTTGTATTTTATAAAATAAGGAAAAAATGATGCAAGAGATGTTTCACAAAATTAGATTAGATTATGGGATTAGTTTTTTACATCAACATTTCAAATCACACTCCATCATTAAATAAATGAATTAAAAATTAAATTTATTTAAGATTTTGTATTTCATAAAAGAAAAATAAAATTGATGCAACTGAATTTAAAAAACAACCATGAAAGTACTAATAAAAACATAAATATAACTATGAAATACAGTTCTGGTAAAAAAATATGTTCAGCAAATTTCAACATTTCCTTGGCTTTTTATAAAGAAAAATCTTTGTCAAAAATTTTCTACCAGGAAACTTTTTTTAAGCTCTTCCATGCGCCTGCACCAGCAACTTCCCACTGTTCAAACTTTACCCGTTCTTTAATCCACAGAAGACATAACGCAAGAAGAAGAAGAAGAAGAGGACTGCGGTCGATCCGCAAAAGATGGTTTCTCCCAGATCTTGATACTTTCCTCCTCTTCACAAATCGGCCCGAAGGAAAATTCAGTCTCACCAGGTGGGTCCAAAATCTCAACATGCCCCTCAAGAATTTGTACCACACTGCCCATACTCGGCCTTAACGCGGAATTATTCTGAGCACACCACAGACCCAACTTGATCATTCTCTCCAACGCCTCCCTTGCCTCTGCAGAAACCGACCCAAGTCGACTGTCAAACAGATCCGCCAATTTCCCCTGCTTCATCTTTTCCAAGGCAATGGAAGGCAAATACCACTGGTCACAGATTTCTGACTTATCCACAACCCGGCGCCCGCTCACGATTTCAAGAAGCACCATTCCGTAGCTAAAAACGTCAGTTTTAGCAGTAATTCTATAATCCAAAACATATTCAGGAGCAATATACCCGGGCGTTCCTCTCACATGCACTGTCACGACCCGGCTTTCATCCTTTCTCAGAACTCTGGCCAGCCCAAAATCAGCTACCTTTGCTGTGAAATTCTCGTCCAGCAGGATGTTCTGCGGCTTTATGTCTAGATGAAGTATACGGGAAGACGAATCCTGGTGCAAGTATTGGAGGCCGCGGGCGGTTTGTAGCGCAATGGAATGCCGGGTCTTCCAGTCCAGCGGTTCTCTGTTCGAATCGAACAGCCAGTCGTGAAGAGAACCGTTTTCCATGAATTCATAGACCAACAAATAACGAGAATCGTCGGCGCAGAGGCCGTGCAAGCGAACCAGATTGGAATGGTTGAGGGAAGCGAGTGCACTCACTTCTGCAAGAAATTCATCCATGCCTCCGGCGGCGCTGTGGAGGCGCTTCACAGCCACTTTTGTGCCGTCTTTTAGAGTTCCTTTGTATACACACCCGAATCCTCCTCTGCCGATCTCATTGGTGAACTGGTTTGTGGCGGCCTTGAGATCTTTGTAACTGAACATATTTGGAAGGCCGCTGCTCTTCTTCATGACCCAGTCCATTGCAAGTTTGCTACCACCCTTCACATAATTTGCCAGACACAACCGTTTAGCCCACGATGTCTTGCAATAATTTGCTGGACACAACCGTTTAGCCCACGACATATTGCCAGCCATTTGGTGTTTGGTGTTTTCAGAAAATTGGTAGACAGAGCCCACAAAAGTGGGGAGAGCCACAGAGTAAAATTGATGATACAGAGATTAATTACTGACAGGAGCCAGTTGGTCAATGATAAACCCAGCACGCAACTCTCCAGATCTAGACATGTGTGATCCGGATGTTAATGATCATCAACATTGACTTCGAACCATCTCTAGTACTAAATGATATGATTTATGATGTAATGTTGTATTATTTTATATAAAGTTCTATTCTACATTTTTTATTTTTTAGGATTTGGAAAAATTCATATGTCAAAGTTTATCTAAACTTCTATATTACATTATATTCTTAAATTTTTTTGGAAAAAGTCATATATCAAATGTAAGATTAAGTCTTGAAAAAATATTTAAAGAGAAAAACTAATAAATAGATAAGTAGTAGAGTTGTTAAGCAATAAAAAATTTGGAGTTAGTTGGAGGAAGATGTGGATCATGGTCATTAGGTTTGTCTCAACTATCAGGAAGGTATTGATTGTTTGGAATTGACTTGCAACCTATAATAACACCTTCTTTGCTAGCATGCTCAACATCAAGAGGCTCGGTATCATTCTTGGTAGGAGAAAATGCCACGGCAAGGCAATCAAACTTGTTTTCTAGCCAGTTCTAGGAGCACATTTATCATGAGGGTAAAAGTAAATTGAATCAAGATGAGAAGGTTGGGACCAACCATGAGTATTGTGACCTTAAGCTCTATGTTGAGGTGGTAAGGAAGCATGTGAGTCACGAGAATCAGGCCCATAGACATTATGACTGTGTCTATGTCAATATCCCCAAGGAGGGGATTGATTCCTATTGAAAGGAGGGGAGGTGGAGCATTGACAATCATAGAAGTTACATTACCTTGATGGTCAAGAAGCACATGTAGGTGAGCAAGTTAATTGTAATTTTATTAGCTTGCATTTGTATGTGTATGAAAATATTAGAGAAAATCATGCTTAGTATGCATAGAGAGATAAATATCAACATAACATCATGAAAAGAGAACATTTTTATCTTTTCAAAAGTTGAATAGAATTACTCCAAAATCATGTCATATATAGGTGAAATTTGCAAGAATTCTTACCCAATTCCTTAAATGGATCATATGCCAAAAAAATGGCTTAGGTCTAAAAGGCTTATAAAAATCATGGATCCAATTTCAAGTAGCTTGGGATCTAAAATTAAACTAGAAGAGACACTTGAGAGTATCCTAGTGTCTACAAAAATGACAAAGGGTATTGACAACTCCCAGATGAATAAATCGAGAAAAAATAAGAAGACACTAGTAGAGAATACACCAAGAAAAGTGAGAAAGCTTTGGATCAATAATGGTTGACCAAATAATTTACACTTTGTGATATCAAGATCCAACAAATACTATAAATCCATGTTATTGATTTTTTCCACCATAAGAAAATACAACGAGAACCAAGCATGTCCTTTAGGTTTGTAATCACAAAAAAGGGTATCACCTAATATTGGTTCCACTAGGGTTTAAAAATCCTTACCCATGTTTTATGTAGCATCTATGTAGGGATAGAAGCAACACCAACTTAGAAGGATATGAAATTCTAATTGGCGAGTCTGTTCTTCAATTTAGCTTCAAGATTTAAGATATTAAATTTATGGTGGTCTTTAAAAAAAGATTTAGAAGGTTGTTAATTAGATTCTATCATAAAATTTCAAAGAATTCAAACCTAAGGAAAATTAGTTGATCAATTTGGTTAAATTTACTTTTTACTCATCAATCAAAATAGTTAACTAGTTAGTTGATCAAGTTAACTTTTAATCAAATTAGTTGACTGAACAATCAAACAAGTTGATTGAACAATCAAGTTAGTTGATTAATCAATCAATCTAGTTAACTAGTGAGCTAGGTTAGTTGACTAATCAATCAATTGAGTATTCTTGTCAATCAAATTAGTTAACTATATATCAAATTTGTAGTCCTTTAGATTGATTAAATCAATCTTGGTCATTCATATTTTCAACTAGAAATCTACAAATTTCCTCCACTCTTTTTTAGGAATTGGAGGAGCTCTTTAAATAATCTCTAATACATTTCTAAATGTATGAATTATGTCACCATCATATTATGGAAGAGTTTTCACAATAGGTGAAAATCTACAGTCCTTCATGTCAAAGGACAAGAAAATTAAATTCAAACTTCATTTGAGGTTTGCATGTGTTAAAAATTGGGTTTTAGTTTTGTTCTACATTTACTTAATTCATTCAAGTGCACCCGATGGGATGATCCTTCATCCAAATATTTTTTTCTAGATTGCTTAAACGCTATCATTTATATTATGGACCATGATTTGAGGAATTGATTTAATTATTTTACTCAACAATATTCATGGATGCAAGGTCAAATCAATTCATATGCAAAAAATAAATTATTTAATCATTTGATAAATTCTTGTGGAGATTTTAATTATTTCAATAGAAGGTTATTTCTAGATTTATAGATACAAATTATAATTTGACACCAAAGACTTCAACCTCCAAAATTTTGCTAGCACACACTACCTTAATGAAAGAAAATCTTATTTAAAGACTTGGGAGAAACATGCATGGTTGTGACCCTCATTTCATCTCAAGCAATTTGATTGAGCCCATTTTCGCATGTTCTTTTTATCAAAGATCATCCTCAATCATATAAAATTATTTTTACATAATACAATATAAAACAATGATTATAGAAATACAACACTAGATTTATTTGAGTTGAAGAGGCAACAACATTTGTTAGAACCATTCATTAAACTAGTCTAGTACAACAATTATTTTTTGTGGGAAAGAAATTAATTGTCTTGTGTTCCAACATTTCCAACTACAATAACCAAATTTTCTAAATTTTTTTGGTTAGAATTGTTGTTTTTTGTAGGTCCATTAATTTAATTTTCTTGTCTTTCAAGACCTTATCATTCCAGACTATGCCAAATGATCTATATATATTCTTTGGTTCATTCCAAGTTGTTGTATGACATGCAATTAGTTCTACTATAAAATTTGCTAAAAATTCAAAAAATGAAAATATTTTTCCAAATTTATGTTGATAGCCGCTTTTCCATGAAATATGCTTCTTGTTCATTGCGAGTAGTGTACCACTTCTCAAAAGCCTAAAATTATTATTAAAAATCTCCAAGATATGAGACCACATTGAACAATTAAAAGACCATTTGAATTTGTTACTTCATATTTGTTAGATTTTGTCTTATTCTCACTCTTGTTATCCTTAGATAGTACTAACTAGCAATTGCATTTTAGGTTTACAATGGGGTACGCTGAATAATTGTATGACTATATTTGAATTTGTGGACATATTGGTCTATTTTTTTACATGTCAAGGAAGACCTGTGTGGAAGTTCAATTAAGGAAATTTTTGGTTTGTTTTTTGGGCATACATTTGGGCAGTACATGAACTCAATTGGTAGGGCAATGGAGAAGTGGTAAATGCAAATGACCAAACCACAATTAAAAAAAAACTGCGAAGTCAAGAAGATATTAATTAGTTTAGGGATTCAATGGAGAGAGAGGAAGAGATTCTCATTGTCTTAAAATACAATCCCTCAATCATGTTTAGGCATCATTCAACTCATTCCCTAAACCAAAATACATGTCAAAGAATGCGTTAAAACCCTAAAAAAATTATGGCCAGAGGTTTCTTTAACATTACATCTATTTTGGATAAAGTAATATTGTTTATAAAATAAAATAAAATCCATTTTTTGTATTGCAGGGGGGAGTTTTGTGAAATTTTTTTATTATTAATTTTTAATCTATTGGTGCTTGTTTACCTTTTCCAGCAACCCAAACAGGGGAGCTCCAATGATTCTACTGGTCCCTGATAGCAGCTGACTTGTGAGACAACTCCAAGACCCATGTGTAGAGATGAATTAGGTTGGAAGCTCTTGATTTTTAATGGCATTCACCATCTCTCTGCTAAATGTCTAACAATAGAAATGGGGATCTATGATAGCTCCAAATGTAGTGTAGCAAAGAAAATCTCTCAATGAATTATGCTTTGGTACCCACTCTTCTATTCCAAGATCCACCACAGTATGTACTAAAGAAATCTGAAACCCAAAAATTTTGTACTAATTATCTTTTATTGGAAGAAAAAGTGATCTAAAGCATTCTTAAGATGCAATTTCACGTTGCCAGAGTATTGTGTACTCTATGCTATGAATGGCCAAACCAAGCAAGTGCCTACAAATATATGTTTTATTATTGTACATATAACTTTATATTAATGTTTATTGTTTTTAGTGTCCACTAATAGAATCCCTTTGCCATAAACATTGGATGATACGTCTACTCATGATAAGAGTAAGGCTAAAAATAAAATTAATGTTTTCAAGACCATAGATAGGTTTTACATGTTGGTTGTTGAACATATATGTGGCAAAAAAAAACAAACTGAAAGCAGAGGTAGCAACTTGGCATCTTGCAATGTGAGGGAAGGATATTTGTTTGGTTATGGCCAAGAAGATGTGTTAAAATTTTAGATCATCACATTAATGAAGTTTTATCATAGTTAGACACATAAAATGGTTCATTTTCTTAGTTGGAGAAATTTGAATAGTCAACAAGATGAATAAATAAGGGCACGTGTCATAGAAGGAAATGTAAAATGGAGAGATCTAAGGCTGGACACAAGTTTTATGTAGTAGGGTATGTGTAGGGTTTTATTTGGAATTTCAAAGCTTGCAATGACAAAGTTGTCAAGAAATAAGAAAGTTAGAAGGGTACGTGGGAAAGGAGGAAATGTAAAATGGAGAGCTCTTAGGTATGTGGGTAGGTGCATGGAGATGAGTGGAAAATTTGTGGACACTTTCAATTTTTTTTTTGAAAAGTCATAACATGAATGCGCTATAACGCGAGTGTGTTATAACGCACTCACGTTATGGGCTCGTTGTGCCTTAGCCTTAACATGAATGCGCTATAATGTGAGCGCGTTATAACATGCTCACGTTATGGCTTAAAGTGTCGAGCCTGAGGCTCAAGCACAACGAGCCCATAATGTGAGTGTGTTATAATGTGCTTGTGTTATGGCAAGTTAAAAGAAAAAAAAAAAGTGAAACTCTCATTCATTCTTCATTTTGACTATATTTTATGTTGTGCCCGTGACCAAAACCCCCATTTTTTGCGCTCACGTTCTAGGAGGAGGAATTATGAAAAAATATTCACCAATGATTGCTATTTCTTCACATGGATGGCACCATGATGAGGAGGAGGTGTGAGAGGTAAGGATTGTTTTCTTTTTGTTTCGAATTTGTTAGTTTTAGGTTGTATTTGATATTTTTTTAAAAAATTTGTAGGAGATTCAAATGAACCTACAAAACCTCAAAATCCTCAACAAGAAAAGCAACCAAATCCTCAAGAACAAAATCCTCAACAAGAAAATCAACCTCAGCAAGAAAATCAACCTCAACAATAAAATTAACCTCAACAACAACCTCCTCCACCAATCACTCAACACCCTCCTGGCACTCAACAAATAGAGGATTTAATCAGTAGGTTGAGTGATCCAAATGGTTCAATCATAGAAAGAATGGCCCTAGCAAGTTCATTGAAAGATATGTTAAAAAATGTAGATTCAATTAGCAAACAAATAACTGGATGGCAAGATAAGAGGCAGGCAGCTAGGGCTTATTATGTGGATAAACTATCATATAAACATGTAAAGGATTTAAAAATTACAATTAAGGTGATTTGTGTTCATTATTCACTGACCCACACACAAATCAAAATATTAACCTCAATGCGAAGAGGTTTCCTATTCATTGGTGCCACCACCAACATATTAGGAACTATTTTTATGAGAGGTGGTACATGGTCTTCGATTACCCACCATGCAACAATTGTGAAGTCCCATAGTATTTTCTTAGGAAACTATATAGTGAGTTCATATTGAACAAAATCCCAAATTATTCTGATATGAGGGACTTCCAAGGGAGAGGTGGGGGGTCAGCTCAGGATAGACCCAGTGCATAGCCAGATCCTACACGGTAAGAGAGACGAACTCTCGCTAGGCTGCCTCATGAGCACATTGTTATGCCTTCCATTGCAAAGGAGAGTGCCGACGTAGAGACATTGCAAGTGATCAAGACTTTGACCCATAGTTTCATCCATCATATTAGCCCTATTCTACAATGCCATCCAGGGGAGTCTTCGAGTGGTGGCCTTCAAACCCATGTGTGTCAATCTTGCAGGGCGACTTGTTCATATGACCCCACCAACACTTAGGAGGTTGCTATGCAGGATCCATCTACAGCTATGGAGATGGAGAGGGAAATTGACATTTTGTATGAGGCATATGGCATTGATAGTTAGGTAAAAGTTAGCATGTTCATTGAATTTAATTTATTAAATTTCAATTTTGAAATGCAAGATTAACTAATTTAGTTTTATTATTTTAATAAAATTGTAGGGTCACAGTGTTGAAACTGGATACACTGGCCCTCCACCTACTTATTTATGCAATACACCTATTGGTGGGGTATGTAACTAGTAAGCAATTATAAATTTATTACATGTTAATAGCATTGTTTAATGAATGGTATTTTAATATGTGATTTTGGATGTTGAACAGGGTAATATTGGAGGTTTTCAAGGAACACCTCCCAGTGCCAGTGGATTTACTCAAACCTACATGTAGGTAATAGAATAAAGAGTTTAACTAATGAATTGTACTTAATAGATTTGTGTAGTTTATATTCATAGCGTTGATTACACTGCATTTCACATCATTCAAACTCAAAGCATTACTTCACATTCCATAACTAATAACTAGATGTTGATAGATGACAAAATTTCAACTACAATATAGTTGTTTAGAAAGTCAACATAAGCAGTAATACGATTACTTCACATAGCATAAGTAATAAGTCTAGGAACAGCTTCCAATTGCATTTGCTTGTCACCTTTTTGCATTTTTACAACATTGAATGACAACTTTTGTTAAGATTCTGTAACTTTACAATTTATGCCTAAAATGACTACCAAAGACCATTACAAACTCAAAAATGGCTATTTAAGCCTTATTACATCATGAAAATACCTATACAACCTCATACATTATAAGTCATGATGTGGATTGCTATTGTAGTTTCTGTGATTGAATAATTTGTTGTTTTATTTTCAAATGTTGGTGGCGGAAACACATCCAAATGTTATGAGGGAAATGGATATCGGTATTTCATCTATTATACAATCCTCGATGGATCTGATAAGGGAGGTATGAGGAAAATTACTAAATTTCAATTTACATTCGTTGTTGTAGATGTTAGTTCTAGTGAAAAATCAAACTATTATTAATTCGTAGTTTAATTTCTATTTGGATGGTTTATACTAGGCTTCAACACACCTCAGCATGGGTGTGTGAATATTTCTCCCATTGAGAGTGATTGTGAGATAGAAATAAGTGATTATTTTGTTAAATATATCATTTTTTATAATGTAATTTCTATATATTAATGTCTTTACTTCTTAATGTAACAGTTAGAACTTCACCAAGAACTTAACAGTAGGAGCAGCAGGAGCACTCCTCGAGTACAACACAAACGAGTGATAGAATTATCACCATCAGATCGACAAGGAAAGGGAAATAATTTATTTCTAGAGCATGGAGAGAAATGAATTTTGATTCCATAGCCCTTTGTTGTATGCCTACATGGCAGTTTTGAACATATTTTGTATTGGATATATTTGACATTTTATGCCTATATGGCATTCTTGTAAGCCTATATGGCTATTTTGTACCTATATTTTATACTTATATCAACATATATTGATGTATGCATACATGGCTATTTGGTTAATACAAATCTTTTTTATCGATGGTGTCCATATTTGCATTATAAATTCATGGTTCAATAGATATATGAGTTACGTGTATTCAAGTGTATACTTTACAACTTACATGTATATTTTGTGACTTACATTTGTTCCAATGTATACTTTGCGACTTACACGTTTTCATGCGTGTACCTTGTATTCATGCATATACTTTGTATTAAGTTGTGTATTCTATCTATTCATGTGTATACTTCAAGGCTTACGTGTATGTGACTACTTGTGCTTCCCTTATTCACACATGTACATGCTTGACTTATTCACATGTATACTTATTAATTGGTTAGCCCTGTAGACATCTAAATTTAATCACTCCCATACGATCAAATTCACCTCTTTATTCATCCATTCCATCAATATTACTTTATTTAATTAATATTACACTTTCTGCCTAAAGTCCTTAAAGTATTTAATTTAACAATTAAATGCTTTACCTTATAGTTTTTTCCTCTCTAAATTAAATAAATACATCAATTTATTTAATTTAGTCATTTAACCTTTTTGAATAAAATCAATTTTAAATTCTTCCTTTTTCTCTCTCCTTGTCCCATTCTCCATAATCCCTTTCTAATTTGGATTAATTTAATTAATTCATAATTATGATGTGCATCCTGTTAATCAAGGATTAATGTAACATCCTCCTACATTTTCCACTTGCTTCTAATATTTCATTAACTTATCATAATCATGTATTTGCACAACCTTAATCAAAGTCATTAACCACATTTAGCATCCCTTTTTAGTCAATCTTTCCATTTACCTTTCTTAGCATTAACCCTCTTTCCCATGTGAATTTTTAATTCACATTTATTTATCCTAGGTCCCTCTCTTCCCCATGTGAATTTTTAATTAACATTTTATCCTTCCAAGGCTTACCTTATCACCATGCAACTTCTAGAACATTTGACTTGTCACCTCACTCACATGTGACAAATTCCCACATTTTTGGAAACCCTCTCTTATCCACTAGATTCTCCCAAGTATGTGAATTTTTAATTCACATTTATTTCCCCAACCACTTTCTCATTTCCCATGGATATTTTTGAGGAATTCCAAAATTCCTCAAATGTCACTTTCATCCTCACTTGGGGACATGAAGCTCCTTTTTGAGGAAATCTTCTCACCTCCAAGGTACTTTTCCTTCCTCCACATCATGTACCTCCCTTCCACCTCACTTCCGCATCATCTTGACCTTAGTGGCTCAATCTCAACCATTGAATTCTCTAGAGAATTCAAGTTTCTCTATAAATACCCCCTCCTCTAAGGAATTTTCAACACTTAGTCATTTTAGCATCCTTATGTTGTCCTTTTGAGCACTCAATTCACAAGTATTTTCACTCATTTAGCCAAGCCATATTAGCCATTTTGCATTTGCATCCTATCATATTTTCAATCTTGCATTTAGTCATATCCATAGCCATCCAAGGAGCATACAAGTTTACATTCACAAGGGCCAACTAAGAGACTCATCAACATGGAGAAGGTATAAGCACTTGCACAATTTCATCTATTTCTCTTTGTATTATCAATTTCTTAGGCTAATCTTGAGGTGTCCCTTTGTGTTTTCCTGTCATTGCATTATAGTTGTTTTTGCATATTTAGGATAGATAAACATTTAGGATCACATTTATGGCATGCTCGGTGGGACCCACAAATGGGTTCCTCTATTTTGCATTTGTTGTTGTTGAGATTCTTTGCAGGTACAGGTCGTAGAGGGGTGACTATGCCCTCCTAGTCACTGCAGAGGGGCGACTACGCCCTCCTGTACACTGTAGAGGGGTGACTACACCCTTTGGTTCATTATGGAATGGTGATTGTACCCTTTGGTTCACTGCAGAAATGCAACTGTTCCCTCCATTTGACTGCAGAGGGGCAATTATACCCTTATCTATATTTTGTTTCTAACAAGTTCACTGCAAAGGGGTGGATACACCCTAACCTATATTCCATTTGTAACTAGTTTCTTGTAGAGGGGTGGATACGCCCTAACCCATATTTTGTTTCTAACAAGTTTTCTATAGAGGGGCAGATACACCCTTACCTATATTATCTTTCTAACTAGTTTGTTGTAGAGGGGCGGATACACCCTTATCTATATTTTGTTTCTAACAAGTTTGCTGCAGAGGTGCGAATACAACCTTACCTATATTCTGTTTCTAACTAGTTTGCTACAGAGGGGTGGATACACCCTTATCTATATTTTGTTTCTAACAAGTTTGTTGCAGAGGGGCAAATACGGCCTTACCTATATTTTTTTTCTAACTAGTTTTCTTACAGAGGGGTGGATATGCCCTAATCTAAGAATTATTTTTGACATTGTACTGCAGCAAGGTGGATTTTCCCTAAGCTAAAAACTGTTTCTAATATTTTGTTGCAATGGGGTGAATTTACCCACCTAGTTACTGTAGTGGGGTAGATTTTCCCTCTTGGTTACTGCAGTGGGGCGGATATGCCCCAAAACAACACATTTTGGGAGGTAAAACAATCATTTTAGCTTAGTTTTTGCTCCATTTTTTAGCTAGTTTTTGGTTCTAACTCCCTAACCTTGTTTGTTGCAGGGATATTGATGTTTTTGCTAACATTTTGTAGCATATTCTTGTGTAATTGGCAAAGAAAGAAGGATAAAACAATTAATGTTTACTTGCAGGGCCTTTGGTTTGCACAGATTTCCAAAGCTATCCTTGTTGTTTTTTGTTAATCTAGGAACATAGTTTAATTAGGGGAAGTAATATCCATTGTTTGTTGTGTTTGTCTTTTTGTGTTACCTAAAGGGGGCATTAGTTTTTTTTCACTTTCCCCTTGCACTTCGTGTGAACCTAGGGAGTAGTTGGAAATAATTAGTGTCTTCTTTCTAGTGGAACCTACTTGGGGATTTCATCACCCCAAAGGACGATTCCAACCATGCGTACCGACAGGGTATATAAAGGGGGGAGAGTGAAAGTTGTACCTCAATCTAGTCGCGTCATAATTGGCGGAGTGTCGAAGCTAGGGTGATACCTAGATAGACATGAAGAGTTGGTCCAAGCCCTTCAGTATCTCATTGGGGTTCTCGACTCACGCTTGTGATTGCATGGTGTTCACGGTTGTTCCTTACATACCGAAAGTATATTGAGGACTCCCTAGACACCTTGTGCATCCTAGATTAAGACCTCTATTGGCCATACCCTTAACACTAATTATAGAATTGTGCTTGTTTGAAAGTGTTTTCTTGTGAGAAACTAGTAAACTTTTTGACAAATTGGCTTTATTGTTGTCATTTCAAGTCCTTGCCATAGTCATTTTCATCTAAACCAAGTCTCTGTTCGCTGTAGTGGGGTGAATTTTCCCTTCTATTTATTGCAGTGGGGTGAATTTTCCCTCCTGTTTACTGCAGTGGGGCAAGTTTTCCCTCCTGTTTACTACGGTGGGGTGAATTTTCCTTCCTAAATAGTCAAATTCGCCCTATTTAGATTCATTTAGCCTCCAAACCTTAGTTTAATCATTCCAAAACCTTCGTTTAATCATTCCAAACCTCCATCTTGTCATTCTAAACCTCCGTTTAATCATTCCAAACCTCTGTTTAGCCTCCAAAATCTCCATTTAGTCATCGTAAACCTCCATTTGATCCTCTCAATCCACCCACTCATTCTGAATTTTTTGGTAGCTCATTTGGGAATCACATATCATCACCTAGTGAACTTGTTTCACTAAAATCTTACCATTTGTATCACCTAATCCATATCATATAAAAACCACTCATCATCAAACCACCTAAACCTTGTGTTAAAAGTTATCCAAATTGACCTTAGCGCTTGAATTTGATTATTATCCTTCATATCAATCATCAACTTTGACCCAAATCAATTCACTTCCATCTTGAGGTGAATTCAGTGTCGTAAGTTATCATTCTTAGCCCAAATCAATCCATTTCTATCTTGAGGTGGATTCGGTGTCGTGATCATCCATTTGATCAATCAACGCTCTAGGTCACTAAGGGTGATTTTCTAACTAGGTTTAGGATCCCTTACGTCTTTCATCATTTAATTTTAATCTAATCACACCTATCCAATCATTTGATCTACTCTATCCAATCATCTAATCGTCCAATCAAACCAATCACACTTATCGAATTATCTAATCAATCCAATCACATCCATTCAATCAAACCCATCCAATTAATCACAACTATCCAACCAACTTCATTCAATCATCTAATCTATCTAATCAAACCAATCTAGTCCTCTAATCGAATTCATCCAATCACATAATCATCTAACCATTACCCCCATATTTACACTAGTCTTGTCTTTTTATCCTCGTTCAAACTCAGTGACAAACTAAGAAAAAAATGGCACAAAAAGGTCAAGGTTCCCAACTGAATACCTCTTAAGATCCTAACAACGTGGAAAATACTCCTTAAGATCCTCACAACATTGTAAATGCTCCCCAAGATCCCCATAGTGGTACTTCATCACAATCCAACACTGAGGAACAAAACAACTCGCCACTTGATGAAGAGAGCATGATCAATCAACCCAAACTCACACTTGAGGAACATTTCAATAATCCCACCAATGCATGAATGATAGATTATCTCCTCAAATGACATGGGGAACAAATTTTGGCCCACCTAATTCAGAAAGGTGTCAAACCCCCATCAGGTGTTAACCCATCCAAATATGGCAATTCCATACCCCATGCACCCGGTGATGCATACATCCCCAATATGCCTCCAGTAGATGGTTGGTATCAACCTGAATTTGGAAATGTCATCCTCTACCATGTCAACAATCCTCCACATGCCCTAATTTCAGTCATAAGTGCTTCCTAAACACCTAACCCTAATGACCCTTTCACTTATGGTATGCCACAAAACACTTTGCAACGTCCTCCATTAATGCTGACCACACCACCCCTTCCAAATCCACCTCAAGTAAATGTTGGAGGCAACCCTTTCACCCCCTTGCCTCCGCCTCCTGGGACCACAAGTCTTCCACCACCTCCATTCACATCCCAACAACCTCCTCAATCCAACATGCCTCCACAAGGTACATCCCAACCCAATGTCCCCATTGTCACTCAACAATCTCCTTTGCAGAATGTCTCCATCACACCTCAAGCACATCATAAAAAAAAATCACTACATAATCCTTTGGTTGCATCACAACAACCACCCCACCAATCGCAAGGCAATCCATCTCGACCTCCAATCCCAACCATATCCCCATTCCTCACTGTAAGGAAAATTAGATGCGGAAAACAATTCTCCTAACGTCAATACCTCAGGGAAGAATGCAGATACACTTTAAAATTTACAATTACAGTCCAATTAAGATGCACTATGAAACAGATAATAGAAACAGAGTATTTGTCAATCACACATGAACACCGGATATACGTGGGAAAACCCTTATGGGAGAAAAACCCACCACACCAAGAGAAATCACTTTGTATTACAGTAACAGAGATTACATAAAAATTCTAGACTTATCTTTCTGGTGTCATTATACAACAGCATTCACCATGAACAATCTTCAAACAAAAACTTTCAAGTTACAACCTTTACAGATTAGAATACATTTACTGATCAACAACAATCTGTCAAATCCAACCAATGAACCAACCGATTATCCAACCGATCACAATCTACAATCACAGAGTATATCCATGTTGATCCATGTCCATCGAGCTTCCTCACAGAACCGTTGCAATGAACAATCTTCCAACTATTCAGATTCGGCTTCTCCTATTGGTCCATGAGACTCCACATAGGACAGTCAAACGGTCAACAAAATTCGTATTGTGTTGGCATCTCGGTGAGACACTAATAGTGTCTTGCCAATGCCACATAGACTTCATATTGTCATCGCCAAGAGTTACCGTAGTCACCAAGATGTTTCACCGAGCTTACAACATGTATCGGCTTTAGATTTCCTTTTGGCAAGAGTATCGCTCTTGCCAAGACATCTTAATGAGCCTTCTTGTGTTACACCGAACCATCAAGCAGTCGGCGAGACCAATCGCTATCACCAGGAACTCACACCGAGTCACCAAAGGTCATACTGAAGTCATTTGTCATACCGAGCTCTAAAGGATAGTCGGCAAGACTTAACATTATCGCCAAGAGGTTTCATCGAGCAACACTAAGTTGCATCGAAACCATCAACTGTCACCAAGACATATGTCTTTCACCGAGAGATCATATCGAACACATATAAGTTACCCCGATAGCCTTAGGCTATCGGAAAGACATCCTCCAGTCGCTAAGACATTTCTCTGAAAGCCTTTGTGTTACACCGATGAACAACATTTGAACCTCTATTGGTGAGACCTTTGCACATCGGTAAGACTTCTTACCGATAGACTATAAGCTACGCCGAAGACCAACATGTAACATACTGTCGGCGAGACTCTATTACTTCGCTGGGACTTCTCACCGAGCCGCTATAAGCTACCCTGAAGCCCATGGTTGCCATGAGTCTCCCTGATACACGATTGAATGGCCTATCGGCCAAAGGTCTCCTGAGCACTAAGAGGTCATACCGAACACTCCTTGTCACAGCGACAGCTCCACAGTGAAAGCATTCGACAAGACAAAAACTTGGTCACAATGACCTATGCAAAACATGATTCTACCAATCTGCTAGTCGGCCAGACATGATAGATGTCATACCGACTTGTCTCTAATGGAGGTTTCAGTCTGTGATTATTGAGGCATATTTCCAACACTCACATCTATTTTATGTCTACAAACTCAACCACAACACAACATTCCATCTCAACCCATGCAACAATTTCTAGCAACAACCACCCTACACGTCATCACAACAATACCCCCAGTACCAACAAACTAATCCATAACACTTCATTCATGTTCCTCAACATTATGTCACCCATAATTACCAGGCTAATCCGTACTCCACCTTACAACAACAACCTCCATACCAACAAACACCCCCAACACATTAGCAAGGGACATCATCCTCTCATTATCAAAACCCATATATTAATGTTCACACAGTATCACAACAAGATCCTCCACTATCTTACCATCCATACCCATCCAACCCATCTACCTTGACTACACGACCAATCAATGCCGATCTATTGGAAATCAAAGCTACTTTGAAGGATCTCCAAGCCAGGACTAGTAAGCAATCCTTTAAATTCGAAGATATATGTCCTTATTCGTTTGACCCATCCATCTCATTAATTCCCTTCCCAAAACACTTTGAGATACCAAAGTTTAATAGATACAAGAGAAACAAAGATCCTAAGGCCCACTTGCAAGAGTTTTATTCCCAGTGTTAGGAAGTTATGCACAATGACAACTACCTCTTGCATTTTTTTCCACGAAGCCTAACAGACAATGCCCTAGAATGGTTCATGAGTCTAGAACGAGGGTCCATAAAATCCTTTGCAGATCTTTCAGAATTTTTTTGTCTTACTTCTTCAATTTGGAGGACACTGATACCTTGGATATCCTCAAAGAGAAGCAACGTGAAGGTGAAACCTTTGCTAGCTACCTTCAAAGGTGGCATGCACTAGCAAGCCGAGTGAAAACCCCTCTCAAAGAGAAAGACATGGTCACCCTCTTTGTGGAGAACTCACATCTTGACATGGCTCATAATTTCAAGTTGCACTGTGTTACCACTTTCGCTAAAATAGTGGAAAAAGGACCCATCCTTGAATGTGCCCTTATTACCAAAGGGCACATCAAGATACACAACCATGACAAAGAAGGGCCATTTGGTGACAAGTCATGCTTTTGGAACAAGAACAAAAATGTAGTGAATGATGGTGTCGCTAACACTAAATATGTTCAGGTGGCCAATACATCTCAGAGGCAACAACCATTTGTACCTAATTCCATATCTGTGTTATAAGGGGCATCTCATCCTCCTCAACAGTCAAACCAGAACAACCAAGGGAATGACAAATGCCAGTATACTCAATTAGGAGAACCCTTGAGTGTCATCTTCAATAAGTTATTATAGGTCAGCTATCCGATCACATATCATGTCACCAAACCACTTGATGAATCTAAGCCCAAACTAGCTTGGTTTAGGGAGAATGAATATTGTGAATTCCATAAGATTAAAGGGCACACTCTGAATAAATTTCAAGGTCTCAAAAACTATGTCCAAGATCTTATCGATCGAGGAGATATCAAAGTCGACACCAGTCAAGTTTCATCATCTAATGCTCAATTACAGATATACCAAAACACCTTCCCTAACCATAATCAAGGTGCAAGCACCTCCAACAACAATCCCCAAGACAACAACACAAATAACATAAGCTATAAAAATGTACCCCTCAATTATGATGGTATTGTCCATTACATTGATCAAGTAGAACTTCATGTGTCTATGATACATGTTAAAGCTAAATATCCCCAATGTGTTGTTACTACCCAATGATCTCGCATTACTATCCATGTAGCCTCTACATTCATCCAATCAAATTCTATAAACTCTCAGTACAACATTCTTGATCACTTAGGAAAGACCCCTACTCAAATCTCAATCTTGGATCTTCTTAAGTCTTCTCCTCTGCATTAGGAAATACTCAACAGAGCTTTACAAGAAACTCACATACCTAATGACATTGATCCCACACGGTTCCAAGCTTTAGGACACCTAGCTTTATCTTACTAGCTACACTTCAGCCAGAATGACATGCCAAATATTGATGCCAATCACAACCATCCCTTACACATTGACGTCCTGGTTGCCTGTCATAAAATAAAAAGGGTCGTGGTAGATAATGGCTCTGCCCTCAATCTATGCACTCTGAAGTTCATAAAACAAGTAGGGTATACTCAAGTGGATTTGAGTATTCAAATCATCACAATCAAGGCTTATGATAATGGGGAAAGAAATTTTGAAGGGATTATTAGTCTTCCTATCCAGGTTGGACATGTAGTTCAGTACACTACCTATCATGTCCTTGATCTGGACTTACCATATAATCTCCTCCTTGGCTGCCCGTGGCTCCATGCCATGTAAATTGTCCCCTCCATGTACCACCAATGTCTAAAGTTCCTGGTTAATGGACAAGAGATCACCATTTATGCCGAACCACAACCATTTGAATACTGTCACACTCTAGAAGCATAATTTCCTCATTTGCATTATTGTCCTAGGGTCGAAATGGGGGAATCTCAGTCATCATCCTCCAATCCATCTTCCACTACAACAACCATGGCATCTCCTGCTACCAACCCTACCGTTACCAAAGTCCAAATCATTAACAAGGGGTGTGGTGAATATGAAATGCACACAACTCTAAATGTGGCAAACATGCCACCATCACCACACATGTATGACCAACCTTCACAGTCTACACCAAAAGAAGACAAGACTATCACCTTTAGTGCTAAAAACATTCCCACTACCACTTTTCAATCTCCTAGTTTAAAGACAGATACACCAGAAGAGGATATCAATCAATGGATATACCATGAAGAACCCCAACCAGATCCTCCTCTAAAGGAATACTTTCAAGAAGTATACCCTTGGTCAGCTAAGCTCACAAAAAAACATAACTACCAAGGCGGGGGCCTAGGTAAGGAAGAATAGGGATGGTTGCAACCTATTGATGTATCAAAGTTGCTGCAGAATATAGGCCTCAGATATGAAAAAAAGTAGAAAGGCTCTGCAACATCATCTAATACCTTCAATACTATTACTGTGGACAATGGTCCCTTGGAAGACATACCCGAGGAAGAATCCATCATACATGCATATGATGATGTTGATCACACAGACCTATCATCCATGTTTGACTGTTTATCCATCTTTACCATCAACATTTCTCTTCACCATCCCAAACTCATTGATTGGGACCTACATGATAGCACACTTGCCAATGTCTCCCTGGATACATATGTCAACCTCATGGGATTAGGGGAAGATGAACGCTCCAGTCGCAAAAATAAAAACAAGAAAAATAAAAAATTGTCATCTAGTGAAAACCTCCTCGAGGCACTTCCTGTCCTAGAAAAAGTAAAAATAAATGATGCATCCGATAGTGAAAACCTTGAAGAGGTGCTGGAGGATGGAGATGCTCATCTTCCCCTTGTGGGAACTCAATTATCTACACGGTCATCCATCCTAATTGAAGAAACTCAAGAAGTTAATCTGTGTACTGCAAAAAACCCTAAAATCACCTATGTAGCCAAATCTCTATCAGAGCAAGAATATTTAGTCATTGTTCAACTACTCCAAGATGGTATCATTAACTTTGTTGTGTCATACTTAGACATGCTAGGCTTAGACCTTGCTTTAGTAGTTCATCATCTAGATGTTCGCTTCGATACCAATCCTGTGAAACAAAAGCTCTAAAAATCCATCCACATGTAGCATTATTAGTCAAGAAGGAATTGGAGAAATTACTAGAAGTTGGTTTTATCTAACCCATTGACTACTCTGACTGGATCTCCAACAAAGTACATGTTTCCAAACCAAACAGAGACATTCAAATTTGCATAGACTTCCAGGATCTTAACAAAGCCTATACAAAAGATGACTTCCCACTACCCAATATTGACATGTTGGTCGACCATACTGCAGGACATGAGATTTTATCCCTTATGGATGGTTTCTCCAGTTACAATTAGATCTGAATTGCACCTGAAGACCAACACAAGACTGCTTTTACAACACCTTGGGGTACTTTTTGCTACAATGTTATGCCCTTTGGTCTCAAGAATGTGGGGACAACATATCAGAGAGCAATGACTATCATCTTCCATGATCTCATCCACATTATCATGGAAGATTCTATTGATGACTTACTAGGAAAATCTAGAACCAAAGCATAGCACCCTACCATCCTAAAAAATATCTTCAAGTGGTTAGAAAATTACAAGTTACAACTAAATCCAAAAAAGTGTCTTTGGTGTTACATCAAGGAAATTGTTGAGTTTCATAATCTCTCGAAGAGGAATTGAGGTTGATCCCGCAAAGGTGAAAGATATTTTGGATATGCCACCCTCGTGCAATCTAAAACAATTAAGAAGTCTCCAAGGAAAGCTATAATCCATCCGTCAATTCATAGCCCAAATTGCAGATAAGTGTCAGTCATTCACCCATCTTCTAAAAAAAGACTCCACCTTCAGATGGAACCAACAGTGTTAGATAGGTTTTGATAAGATCAAAGAATACTTGGCTCATCCACCAATCCTGATGCCACCTATTCCAGGGAAAACCCTCCTACTTTACATCTCTACCACTTCAGTTGCACCGAGGGCACTATTGGCACAACATGATGAGTCCTTAAAAGAAAGAGCAATCTACTACATTAGTCAAACACTGGTCGGCTATGAATTAAATTATTCCCCCATGGAGAAATCCTGCCTTGTAGTGGTCTTCAGTACACAAAAACTCTGACATTACATGCTCAGCCATCTAGTCAAATTAATAGCAAAAATTGATCTACTAAAGTATCTATTATCCAAAACCACTTTAACTGGTCCCATGGCTAAGTGGGTCATGCTCCTAAGTGAACTTGACATAGAGTACAGGGATCACAAAGCCATAAAGGGACAAGTCATAGTTGATTAGTTGGTCGAGGCACCCCTAGTGGATGCTTACCCTCTAGTCACTAAATTTCCAGATGAACAGGTTTTCACAATTACAAAAGCACCTGCTTAGACATTGTATTTTGAGGGCTCATATACTCATAATGGATCAGGCAAAGGAATTCTGTTTGTTACTCCTCAAGGTGACTACATCCCAAAATCATTCAGGATAGCATTCCCATGTACCGACAACATAGATGAGTATGAAGCCCTCCTCATAGGTCTCCAAATTGTAAAGTAGTGGCACATAACTCACTTGAGAGTCTTTGGTGATTCATTATTGGTCATTAAGCAAGTTAATGATGAATTCTTAAAAAAAATGACAAGTTGTTGCCCTACAAATGCATGGTGGATGACTTCAAGAACTATTTCACCTTCATACAATTTGACCAAATTGCTAGGATACAGAACAAAGCAGTGGATGCTATGGCTATTATTGGCTCCCTGATTGACATGCCTAAAGTTTGAATAGAATGTGATTCCTTGTGGAACAACTTTTAATCCTAGCATATGATATCCCTGAGACTGACATGGTGTATGACATTGTAGGTCCCACTTCCCCATGGTATCAAGACATATATACTTATCTACATGATAATATTCTACCCCTAGACCTCACACGAAACCAATGAAAATCCTTTATTCAACATTCAGCCCGATACATTATCATTGATGATACACTTTATTGTCACAGGTATGATGGAACCCTCTTGAGGTGTCTAAATGAGACCGAAGCCCATACTGCACTAACAGAGGTACAAAGTGGTGTTTGTGGGGCCCATTCAAATGGTATGGCTTTAGCCAAAAGGATTCTTCGAGCTAGATATTATTGGCCTACATTAGAGCATGATGCTTGTGAATTCATGAAGAAATGTCTTCCCTACCAGCAACATGTAGATTTGGTCCATGCTCTGACACAAGACCTTCAGCCGCTCCTAGCACCATGGCCCTTCTCTCAATGGGGTTTCAACTTGATTGGAAAGATTTACTCACCATCTTCCGACAACCATACATTCATAATTACTACCATTAAGTACTTCACCAAATGGGTGGAAGCAATGCCACTCTTACAAATCACCAGTACTCAAATTTCAAAACTTATCCTTTACCATATTCTTTGCAGATATGGTATTCCATCCACCATCCTCTTCGATAATGGAAAACCTTTTAAAAACTAGGCCATGAAACACCTCTGTGAAACCTTTCATATCCAACATCGTTGGTCAACACCTTATTACCCCCATGGTAATGGTCAGGTAGAAGCAACCAACAAGACCCTTATCTGCATCCTCAAAAAGGTTGTCAATAACACTGGTCGAGATTGGTACCTCCATATTCATCTTGCTCTCTAGGCGTATTGCACCTCCATTTGCACCTCTACAGGTTCCACCCCCTATTCTTTAGTGTATGGTGTTGAAGCCATCTTTCCAATCAAAGTTGAACTCCCATCACTGAGGATTTCTATGAAGAACCTTATCAGCTAGGAGGATGCTCATGTTGCACGACTTGCATAGTTGGAGTTACTTGATGAAAGATGAATCAAAGCCTATGATCATCTGCAAGCTTACCAAAACCACCTCAAGTGTAACTACAACAAGAAGGTTCATCCTTGACAGTTCTAGGTTGGTGATCTTGTCCTTAAAGAGAACCAACGTACTCAGCAGGACCATGATAAGAAAGGAAAATTTGAAGCAAACTGGACGGGTCCTTATATCATAACTGCTAAATATGGATCTGGGGCATACAGACTTGCTACCCTTGAAGGAAAGTCCCTTGAAGAGCCTATCAATATCATGCATCTAAAGAGGTTCTACACCTAAATTTGCTTGGTAAACCTACCTGCAAAAATACAAAAAAATCAAAAAAATTCAAAAATAGTAAAGATAAATAAATTTGTCCTATGGTGGAAACCACCTTTGGTGGTTCCTTGGATAGGTACGGGTGGTGAAAAACTAGTAACATGCATCATCTGTAAAGTGCTTAATTATTATCTACCTTGTGTCCTAATTAATTTGTGACTCCATCCACCCTATCCAAACATCCTCTCTTGTTCCATTCTTGGCCACTTGGTACATTTTGATTGAGCATTGGACGATTATATGCTATCCATCATCCTGAGCTTTTTATCCTAGTCTAAGCTTTTGTTGTCAGTTTGTCTGTCCAATAATTTGTGTCATCATCTAGAAACATACATCATGTCAGTCTCACCTAGTTTCCATCTTGTCTTGTTTGTCCTCTTAGTCCTTGTCGAACTACGTTGCCCCTACGATTTCACATAGGCAAGGTTGATCATTTGATCCTCCCCCAAGGTATTTGTGTGTTGTTTCTTGTGTTATTCATCATCGGACGCCATTTTCTTATTTTGACTTTATCCACAGTCTTTTCAAGAACTACGAGGGCTTTTCGCTTTCACGTAGGCAAGGCTAATCTATGATCAACCCCCGAGCCCCTAGGTCTATAGGGTGTGTCAGTCTCATGTCTGATGCCTTTTCATCAAGCTATGCCCTTATCTAACTGGATCTTCACAAATGAGAACCACTTGTGGTAGGAGATTCAATTGATTTTGAGCATCCCATGTCATAAAGATCTTTTAGTTTAGTATTCATCATCTTTGGTCTCAACAAGATGCATCCTTCCTAACAGACCTCATCAACCCCATCTATCCTCTTGATCCTATGGCAAAGGACGTTTGAAATTTAATTCTGATCTTTTGATACTTTTGGTTTTTTGTTTATCATTTGAGCTCTCTATTATAGTTAGTTAAGGCCACCATAATTTATCATATTATGGTGTGCTTTGACTAATTCATATAGGGGCATATCTTGATCTTTTATTGTTGTTGTCTGTTGGGTTTCCCCACATAGTATCCACCAAGAACCATGTGATCTTGTGTTACGTTGGGACATCCCTTTATGCTTGTGGTTATCCCAATGTCTAACCTAACCAAATTCTTCACCACTTTGGGGTGTTGGGATAGCCTTCTTGTTTGTATGTTTGTTTCATGCATTAGATGCTAACTTGCCTTGGTTGCCTATACCTTGGCACTTGGTGTCTTATGCTATAGCAAAAATCAGTGCTCCAAAGATGGAAAATCATATTAGTGTAGACACACAAAATTAGCATTATGCATAGTCATCTGCTCATTGAATAAATCAAATGCAGCAAATCCATTCACTAGGAAAATCAGGTCTTTAATCCTAAGGTTATGCATTTAAATAAATCAAAGGCTCACATCATCCTTTAATTAAATAAATCAAACTTTATTTAATTAAAATCTCAAAAGTCATTTCCATCCTTTTCTGATTTAAATAAATCAATATTTAAGTCCTAAAAGTCAAAATCATCTAAGCACCATTAAACTCATCCTAATCATCATCCTAGCTAATTAATCCTGATTAAATGCTAATCCTCACCACTTGCATTCTCTAGATTTAGCCACTTGCACCAATAAATCAATTTATTGATTTATTAAAATCAACATTTTCATTCAACATGGAATATGAATTTGAATTCAAAAACAAGTGGACATGTACATCCAACAAGTCATTTATGAGCTCTTACATGGCTCTTACATGTCCCTTGCACAAGTCAAACTCAACATTTATTTCACAATTTGAATTTGAAATTTCCCCCTCTTGGGCACATTTCCCAAATCTTGCACATGCATCAACCACTCACATGATGACAAGTGGCCTCTTTTCATTGGCTTGTTTCTTAGTCCCACATTGGTCCCTCTTCAACACTCAGCATTTGAAAATCTTTAAATAGAGGCTTCATCCTCAAGCAAATCCTCCACAACTCCACAATCTCTTGCAAAGTCACTCTCCTTGAGAACTGATTTTTCCCACACCACCTTCATATCACATTCATAGCAATTTCATCATTTAGCTTAGCTTGATCAAGGGTTGGGAAAGGGCTATTTTCTACAATAGCACCAATCCACTATGAGATGAAGTTGATTCATGTTGTTTGTATGCTTCTTTAGTTCTTTTTTTGGATTCCTTTTATTGCATGATTAACATGTTTCATTATTTCATAGGGATGTTTTTAGTTTGCTTTGTGTTAAATAACAATGCTAATGTTTGTTTTTAGCCATTTGCAAATTTAGCATCCACAAAATGGCGCTAGAAGGAGGGCAATAAGATACTTTTTAAAACATTCGATGTTTTGTCACTATTATTATGATTTGCTTTTAGCCTTTGTCCCTTTCCATTTTTAGATTGTGTTTTCTTTATGTATGGGATCAGATTATTCTTAGGCACTATCTAATGTATACGTATTCTCTGGACATCACTTTTTTATGAAATAGAAATTGAATATGGTGGCGTATTTTTCAGGCTTTCAAATCTATGTTCTGTATTGTTCAAAATAAATAGAATGAGTCGTGTCCATGTGCAAGATGAAATATAATGAAAACATAATGAAATAGCGCCTCTAGATTTGGTATGAAATCCACATTTGTGCTTTGTATTTGGAGGCGTCATTTGTTAGACTAGGCTGAGGCTGCAAGTATTTTGAATGTAATCAAATATGTATTGTACATCATTCATATTTTTTGTTTGTAGCACTGACCTTTCAAAATTATCAGATGGAATCCTGCAACAACAGTAGGATATTTCCCTCATGACTCATCTCTACAGTCTTATATCCTCATGCTTCCATAGGGATTGCTCATTAATCATGACTTTTACTCAAACTATTAGTGTTGAAGGACATCATGCACCATCATTCTTGAAACTACCCTATCCTAATGTCCTCCATCATATTGCCTTCAATTTTGATTCACAACCATGCAGCTCAACCGCTCTCTCCTTGAGATTTATGCTCATTTGGCAGACCCAGATGTGTAGGAATCATATTATATCGTCCACACATTTTGGTTTATGTAAAACGAGTTCTCTTGTGCTAGCCGCATCCTAATATAATGGTCAAACGAATGGATCCCTCTGATGCACATATACCCCAACGACCTATTCTTTTAAATTCCTACTACATCCTTCATGAGCAGGTAAACCATAAGCCATAATTTCTTTTCTTGTCTTTACTTTCCTATTTCGGTCTTGTTTTGCTTGTCCTAGCAGCTATCTTGTACAAAAATGACTGTAAATGGAGTTAGTATCTCTGTGGAGAAGTCCAGAGAAATGAATGGAGGGTGCTTAGAAACTTGTTATTAGCATAAATTCCAATGGTCAAATACATTTCTAGTATGGGTTCATACTTGCAATGCGAGGAAAACTCGAACACATTTATTTCCTCATAGCAGCTCACAATGGATGTTAGGTGTGTGAATCTGCACTAGTGATCAGCCTTATCTAGATCATGGTCTTGTTAAGGTACATTGCTAGGAGACCATAGGCTTATTGGTACGATTGATCCGCCCTTTGTGTAACCAACTACCCTTCTCTTCCAGTAACCTTTCTTCACGCCATCTCTGTGCAGCACCCTCAGAATACAATACTCATTATCAGAAGATTTATTATATGTTGATGCTAGCTGTGTAGTTTTTTTAAAAACAAATACCTTCAACGCTGGTTGTCTAAGTTTCCTTATTTATTTGTTGATATATTGATGCAATTCTAACGCTGATGCCATAGCTGAGTATGATATGCAAGAAGATTGTTTAAAACTTTAACTTGAGCACGCGTATCATAATTTAGGTATCCTGTTGTTATTCTCTTGATTATTTCGTGTAGTGGCAGCTACGATTCCCTAGTCGGCTTCCCAAAAGGATCGTGATAAGCTACGTGAATACATAACTGGGTTAACATTATACAACAGAGAAGGACCACGTATTCTGTATCGGAGCTCTGACAACGATGAGGACGTCAGAGAGCGAGTGTATCGGTGGGATATGCATCCATATGAAGAGATTTTTCAGACAGGATTTAGTTTGCGGCCTCGAGGTCCAACTCAAATTTGGGAGAGTTACTACAACTTAGAGCAGTTTGTTAATGGTGGAGGAAGCCCTACAGAAATCTATCCTGCTGATGGTTTAGTGTCTATTACCACAACGAGATCTTCATGGCACTTGAAAGTTTCTCACACCATCTCAAAACTGTTTTGCGCATGTCGTGTACTCATACTATGTCAAGAAAATAATAGAATTAGTCTTTACACCTGCTAACTACATTCACTTGAAATCTTTTTGAACATTTACTCGTTGGCTCCTTTGCTCACCTACCAATTGCGTTTGCTTGAAATTTTTTGTAGCCTTTTTGTCAAATCCAACCTGCGCGTATCCTGCAATCAATACATCCCATGAATGCAATATCTTTGAGGCTCGAGGCTTTCAGAGTCTCATATGCTGCAAGTTTCCAATGCCACCTACCTAACTGCATTTATTCCTTCAATAGTAGATTGATGGGTTGTCAGTTTTAATATTGTATTAAGTTCTCTCTGTTTGTTTTTTTGGAAATGCATTTATGACAGGAAGAGACCAAGGAAACATCAGAATGGTAAAGGGTCATTGATTTATTTCTTTTAGATAAGAGGGGGAAAATCTTCAAGCAATTAGTGCTGCCAGTTTAAAGCTTCTTCACCACGCATTAACTATTGCAATGCAAGTCCTTTCATTTTAAGGCAAGTGCTATTAATCATCCATTCCTTTTAGCGCTGGTATTGGAGGAATTTTGCAGGTAAAGTAACTATTGCTTTCCAATTTCATCAAACCCACATAATAAAAAAGAAATGTTGATCTTCCAAGATATTTTCTTGCCTACCCTGCAAATATTTAGCCTTGCGAGTAGCATGGTTGAATAGGTTACACGGTTTTAGTATTATACAACTAAAATTACTAAAAACAGGTGGGAAAAGCAGCATTCTATTATTTATGTAAGTTACCTAAGCACTCGTAAATCTGGAAAGTCCTTTATACATGTTTTCAATGCTAAAGTAATACTTCCTACATCTCAGCCATTAGTCATGTTATCTCTGGGCATAAATAGCACTATCATCCTTATGCTGCGAGCAACTTTGTCTCAACGGGCAATATTAACCATAGTGGACGCAATGATTATATCATGTTTGAGAGTGCAAGTCATCTGTATAAAAGTGTCAGTGTCCTCATAGAATAAATGTGATTATACATTACTAAACAGTATGAAAGAGTGAAGAGAAGATAATAGAATATGACCTCACTGATCTCGCACCACCAGTACACTTACAATGGTCTTAACTATGAGTGCTCTTTTACCATTTTCCAATAGAAAATATGCAACCTTTATTTGAATTTGGAATCAATTTGTAAAATGCAGGGATAGATTATGATCTAAGTATGGCATTTCTTTGTTGTGGGTTTTCGTTGCAGAGCTTATTTAATTGCTCTGATTTCCTGATGTCCATAGTAATTGTAATTTAATGATCTCTTGCATTCGTAATCAAAAAATCTGATTTTTAGTGCTAGCTTTTGTAATAGCCATGAAATCCTTGAGATAAATCTTATTTGTGATTGTTTTTGTTTGTAGGGTTGGAATCGAGAAACAATGGTGGTCCTTTTCACATGAGAAAATAACAAGCACATTTAAGTTGGAAGAGTGGGCCTTGAACTTAAACTTGACAAAAGCATTTTTTAATGCTTATTGAAATAGATTGAAGCGTCCATTTCCCACTTTTGTTTTCTATTTTGAACCAACTAGATTATTGTTTTCTTTTCAAAGTTGGGTTAAAATTGAACCTTAGAAACTGACTAGACGTCACTTTTGGACTAAAATTAAACAAGGAAAATTTCACACTTCGTCTTGGTGCTTTAAAATGAACTCATCATTGCTTTGAGGCTAAAAAGAACAATTTTTTGAGTTGAGTGATTTTGTCTTTGATGCATTTTGAATGCGTATCCTCTCCCCTTGCGCTTCGTGTGATCTAGGGTGCAAGAGAAACAATCAAAATGCATTTTATTGCTTTGAGTCACCTTTAGAGGGGCTTGCCTAAGAGACACATCCGAAAGGAGAACTCGAAGGCAACTCCAACCTATTTTTCATTCGAGCCGGTATATAAATGGATAAGACTAAACTGTCAAGTCCTTGTGGTATGTAGGCCTTAGCTGTACAGTGTCTTTCAGAATGGGGTACTACCGTAAAATGTATAAGAGCCCCTAGTAGGATTGATTAAAGCCTTTAGTGGCTTGTTGGACGCTCGCAAGGTGCCATGTCCCTGATGTTGTGTCATTAAGAACCTTGTTTATAGTAGCCATCCAATCCATCCAACGAGTTTATCAAAGTGGTGCATTGGAACTTAGATTCCAAGAAGTTACTTGCCATGTCCGATCTTGGTTGAAATATAGAGGTTAAGACTTCATTCTTAACATACCTTTATATTTTATCCTTGGTTGCATGTAAAATCATCTCTTCTACTACAAAGGGCATGAGGCAAGCCCACCAAGAAAAACGTACCAATTGAGCTAGGGTGTTATATTGCTTGTGAGTCAGTTTGAAAACACAGTGCTTTAATTGAAAACATTGGAAAACCAACATTCAACGAATCATCAAAATTGCAAACCCTTTAGGAGAGGCAAATATCCTTGAACAAATTCACATGTTATTGCTTGCCCTTGGGATTCGTATCCTTAGAGGCATCTAAACATTTGGATTTCATCTCAATTTTCTTCTACTAAAGTCAACTTTAGGTAACTCTTGCCTCAAATTTCCTTGATTTCCACATAATACACTTTGTGGGATAAGGGGAAAGTTGAGACATTAGACATCTAGATTCAAAATCTAACCAAGAGTGTGTTTGTGGTAAAAAGAATCCATTAAGCAAAGATTAAATCAATTGACCCCACACATGTGCTTGGCATCTTTTGGTCATATGGTTTTCATGCAAACATTGGTCTTTTGATTTTGAAATTACTCTTAGAGAAAGGCATGTTCTTCACTATCTTGGTCTCATAAACAAGTCCTTCCTAGGTTCATTTAGGATCAAATCAAACACTTCATCCATCCAAACATTTATCAAAATCCATCCCACCAAACAACTTTAGAGCTTTGGAAACATCATTCTAGACTTGGGTAAATCATCAAAATCAAAAACACCTTGTTTAGTTAGGTGTATGGGAATGCATCCTTTCTCATACATTTAATTGAATTATTAATCCTTTGAACAAGTTCATCCTAAAATAACATCTAACATCTTAGGATTTACAAGTTCATTATACAATCAAACTAATCAAAATCAAACCCTAATTCTAGCATTGATCCAAAGTTCCTAAATGTTCATCACTCATATCATTTCCCCTTTTCATCTTTCATCTCGTCATTGATTCTAAGAACCTTAGAGGTCACTTTTTCAAAAAGGTAAGCACACAAGAGGAACATGGAATACAAACTTGATCCATACATCATGTGTAATCCAAATCAATTGAACTTTCAAAGCCTTACAATGCCCATCAATTATCAAAATCCATACATGAGATCATTACCTTCGACAAATGTCAATGACACAACAAGTGTGAGTATGCCCAAATCAAATATTGGAACACATTTCGTGATGGTAAATCTAAATCCAAACCTAGAAGTCTGTCAACTGAACAATCAATGCATGAGCCTTCAAACGAACAACATCATCCCACCAAATCCCTACAAGCCAAATAAGAATGTACCAAGCACAAGTTTTCGAAACATGAATCCGGAAAACTTTGGGATGGATACATTTGAAAATCATACGAATATTCCAAACATGAACAATGGTCAATTTCAACCTATCATGCCAAATATGAGTGTCATCCCAAATCAAAACATTGTCCAAAATCAAACACAAGTACACACTCCAAATCTGCTTAAACACAAGCCAAATCAACTATATCAAGGGAGTCAAGATCGAAATCAAGAACAAATTTGGCTAGATCAAATTGCTACACTTACCAAAATAGTTGAGTCATTATGCCAAGAGACATCTCCACCACCATTATCCATATCAACATCATTCCTTAGTTTGGGGATTCCCCCTTTACCTAGCACCAATCAATCCATCCAAATCAATCCACCTAACACCAATCAAACCATCATGTCAAATCCTTTGAATATGCCATCGACATCACACCAATGGATGGTATCTAATCAAAAGACAACATTGATCCCAAATCAAAACATGATCTCCCAAAGACCTATCACCTTGGTCATTCCAACCATCCCTATCACTTCGATCATTCCAACCACCACTATCATGCCCATCACATCTCAAACCCTCACGATCACTCCAAGCATATCTCAACGACTCACATCCAACGCAATTCCAAATCCGCCACCACTACCACTAAAACCAAATGCAGCAAGACAATATGACATTGCGCTAAAAGCTCACCAGGCCTACCAAAAGGCCATCCAACAATATCTAGCCACACAACAAGCAAGACAAGCTCGACAAGTGCAACAAGCCTCTCAAGATGCCCAAGCCTCTCAAGCTACTCAACAAACACAAGCACAAACACAAAAAATGACAACTGTTGAGAACAAGGATCAAGATCAATCCATCACTAAGCACCTTGAAGCTATGTCTACTTCATCCAATGATCAAATCGACATATATCAAGAGTCACTTTTGAATCACGATCAAAATCCACCAACAATACTCGACAATGAGCCAATTCAAGAAATATCAACATCACTTGACTCTATGGTTGAAGACATTCACAATCTCTCCACCACAATTGTCGAAAAAAATGATCAAAATATCTCCATCGAGGAGCACATTGAGGATGTATCTACACAATTCAATGATCAACTCACCATACATCAAGAGCCACTTTTTAGTGATCTCTTTCAAGGAGTGTTAGGATTATTTGATCCTATTGACATAATGCATGATCCATTCACCTATGATCATGTTGAAAATGTCTCTACATCGCCTTATGAGTTAGAGGACATATCTCATGAATTTATTCCAAAGCATGATCAAAATATTTCACTAAGGTCTATCAATGGTCCTTTCCAAGACATGTTGGCCCCCTTTCACCTCATGGTTATAGATACTGAAGGAATCCTCAACTTGACACTTAATCCAAGTCTATTCAAAGATCAAGAGGATATTGAGCCATTTCCCATCAAAGAACCCTTTGTAAGCAATCCATCCTTTAAAATTGACCCATGTCAAGAACTTGATTCAAAGCATGTTGAAAGCAACTCCGAAATCATTGAAGATCAAGAATTTGTATCTTCAAGATACTACAATAATCTAATGGATACTCTCTTATCTATGCAAGAAGATCATATCCATGTAGCACATACTCCTCCATCTACCTATGAGATGCTTTATATGGATGGACACGTAGATGATCTTCATCTAGAACAAGATTTTGTTACACAAAAAGAGCAGATTACTAATTCCTATAGTCAAACAGAGTTGTCAACAACAGGATCAGATATGTCCCAAACTCAGACCGAGGACACCATGAATAAATATATCGAACATTATCCACTCAAGGAAGTTGGTCAGACAAAACAAGATACTTCAGAGTCAGCAGTGCATCCAATCAAAATAACATCATTTGCAATGGTCATTTGTTGGAGCATGTTTACTGAACAAGACATCTCAAAACAAGGAGAATCAAAGCATGAAGGTACTACTTCTACCATACTGGGGGCAACTTTGTCTCAAGCAAGCATCAATATAGGGAGCACAAAGAATCCTTGTGATGAAACCGATGCCAATACTACAACTAGCCATGTCATAAATCTTCATCCACCCATCACCCCATCCACGAATTGGGACCAATGTCAAAAGAAAGAATTGAATCAAAGTACGAAGAATGTTATCAAAGAAAAAGAAGCTGAGAAGCATAATGGAAAGATCAAATACAAATGGATACCAAAAAATACAAAGAAAGATCATCCCTATCAAACTCCATCAGTCAAAGAAACTATGGGGCAAAATAAAAAAGGGAAAAGTCTCCATCAAAGATGTCCACAAAAGCAAAAGCAGGCTTTTCAAGCGACGTACAAGGTGTATCAAGTAGTTGGTCCTAATTCCACGCACACTTCTATATCCACCCATCATTGCTCATCTTCCCAAGTTTGGAGAGTCAAAGGTTCCAAACTATCAACCAATCCATCTTTTATCCCTAAACACACTCCATCCACGCCTCCACACATGATATCCAATTCTCACATCGACCATGTATTGGCAACGACCCTTTATCATAAGGATTTAGAAGGCACTCTATCACGATGTGTGCACCAAGATGAAGTCAACTCTGGTATCAATAAAGCAAATCAGGAATCCCAAAAGCTGCATTCAAGTGCACATATCTTAGAAAAGAAACTTCTTCAAGCAGGATATCGATGGCACATTATGACAGGGGCATCTACATCAGCAACACCTTGTGATTCAGCATGAGCTTAAAATCTTTCAGAAAAATAAAAATCAAAAAAATCCCAAAAAAATCAGAAAAAGGATTGAAAACAGCAAAGAGAAAAAAAAATCATCCTCTAGTGAAAACCGCATGGGCGGTGCTTTGGGAAAGACCATGATGAAAACCTGGAAAACAGGCGTCATGTGTGGAATCGAGCATCTACGTGCACCAATTCAGTTGAAAGCATCTCATCCCATCCATAATAAATCTAGCATCCTATCCATCTCATCCATAATAAATCCATCCATCCATAAACCATTGATCCAATCCATTTTTTGTACATTTGCGTCCATAGTCCAAGTTATCTTGATCTTGACAAAGTTTGGGGCACACTTTACGCTTGCTTAGAACATTTTGAGATGGGTCATTTTCATTGATCCTATCCTATGTAGCATTATCTAAGCCATGAAGCATTATCCAAATGAGTATTCGTTATCTGAACACCTTATCTTATCGCAAGATAATTCATATCCATCCATACACCTATCCAGGAATCCATCCATGGAATTCCATACATTGTTGGACACTGGGGGCAGATATTTACATCTTGCTTCAAGAATAAATCTTGATCTATATCCTCTGATTTATGTGGCGATCCAAACATTGGAAAACGGGAAATCAAACTAGTCCAGCATTTGCGATCCAAAATCCAAATCACTAGCCCATGGCATATTTTGACGAGAAAACATCCCTTATCAAGTATTCATCTTTCATCCAACATCAATCCAAACAGTCACTATCAGTCACATCTAATTTGCATGTCAAACATCACATCAAATCATTCAAACATCTTTTGTTCCAAACCAAGCTTCATCAATCATGATCAATCAAATCCAATCAAGAAATCATCAGGATATCCTTGTGTTGCTTAACACTATCTTTGCATTGTTGTGCATCCTCAACAATGTTATCATCATCAGTCTTGCTCAAATCATCATCAATCCATCATCTTGGGATATCCATCCTAATCCTTGTGTTTCTTAACACTATCCCTGCATTGTTGTGTATCCTCAACAATGTTATCATCATCTATCCTCGCATTGTTGTGCATCCTCAACAATGTTATCATCATCAATCTTGATCAACAAATCCTTGCATTGTTGTGTATTCTCAACAATGTTATCATCATCATCAATCCATCGATTCGATCAATCAACCTTAGCTTGGTCTTCAACAAAATCCCAAATAGAGCACTAATATCATCACACACATCCATATCAAAATCGTCAAAATCATGTGAAAATCCAAAAACATTCAAAACATATCAAAATCCAAAAACAAGTCAAAAACAGAAAACATCAAAAACATGATATCCAAACTATGTCGTCTCTGAGCTTAAACGTAGGCAAGGCTCATCTCTTATCAGCCCCCGAGACACAAAAATCCAAAAACATTCATAAAATCTCATAAAATCCAAAAACATTTGAAAAATTAAAAAAAAATCAAAACATTTGTAAAATCTTGAAAATACCAAAAATAGCCTCAAAACATTTCAAAACGCCAAAAACATCCAAATATTTGAAAAAATCATCCATCTCATCTCTCTTGCACTCGCAATAATCAATCATCCATAATAAATCGATCGTCACCTTCATCTTTTGGCAACACAAATGTAAATAATCACAACAATCAGCAAAATCAATCTTCAATCGTAAAATCAAAAGCAAAC
This sequence comes from Sequoia sempervirens, assembly GCA_007258455.2. Lineage (NCBI taxonomy): Eukaryota > Viridiplantae > Streptophyta > Pinopsida > Cupressales > Cupressaceae > Sequoia > Sequoia sempervirens. The sequence continues at coordinate 84,640,804 of VDFB02086081.1, read as the reverse complement.
AACAAACCTTTAAAACAAAATCAAACTCTTGATCATTTTTAGACATATCAATCAACCTTATATCAATATCCTATCAATCAACTTATCAAACCATCATCATCCTATACAATGCATGTCCTAGGATATATCATTCCGACAATGGGCATCATTTTGGATATCACCTTGGATTCTTATCCTATCAAAACAAATCCCTCTGGCTGAGGTATGAAGAACATTGACTTGTTTGTGTACTTGATCATCTCTTTTGATTTATCTTATTGCGCTCATTCCAAGGACCTCTCGATGATTTCCAAATGAAGGATTTAGAGAGATAGGAATGGGGCAACAATCATTATCTTTTGTTTGATGTGTTGTTGGATGTTCTTGTAAAATAACTTGGCGAATACTTGCTTTGTTAGGTACGTCCTAGCAAGGTTTCTGTATGTCAAGTGTGAACAAGAATACTCCTATCTGTTTGTCGAGTCAAATTCCATCGCACTAGGTACAACGCCATCCTGGTTCTTTATACCTTGATGCATTGTATCTACATGTGTAATCAAACATAAGGTAAGTAGCCCTTTTAAAATCCCAATCCTTGATAAGAAAATCATCATCATCATCATTTATCATCATCATCATCATCATCATCATCTCTAATAAAGTCTCGTCAAATCATGGACTTGTGGGATCCTCTTGTCATCATCTCATTTCTACACTAACATCATCATCACCAATGCATCCATCATGCATCCAGAAAACTGTCAGCATACCACATATCATTCATATCATACATAATAGGAAACATCGATCATTTCACATGCATTGCATTTGCATCATTATCATAATATAGATTTGTTAGTCTAAGCATCTCATAAATCACATATTTGCATAAAGCATCCATTTTCATAATCATACATATCACATCATCCATCTCATCATTTAAGTTGCTTAGGATAATATAGATTTGTTATTCTAAGCATCTTAAAATTATCTCATTTGCATCATCATCCATAACCATCCATTTTGAACCTATTTATCGCGAGATCGACCCTCAAATCAAATCTTTCCGCTTGATCTCTCGAGGGGGCAATGTACCAGTGTACTTCTTTCTACTAGGGCATCCAATTTTTTCTTTTTTTTTTGAATTTTGATCGCGGCAAGTTTATTCTTTGAACCAACACAACAAGTACATTGCTTCAAAGAAGGGAAAAATGTAGACACACAAAATTATCATTATGCATAGTCATCTGCTCATTGAATAAATCAAACGCAGCAAATCCATTCGCTAGGAAAATCAGGTCTTTAATCCTAAGGTTATGCATTTAAATAAATCAAAGGCTCACATCATCCTTTAATTAAATAAATCAAACTTTATTTAATTAAAATCTCAAAAGTCATTTCCATCCTTTTCTGATTTAAATAAATCAATATTTAAGTCCTAAAAGTCAAAATCATCTAAGCACCATTAAACTCATCCTAATCATCATCCTAGCTAATTAATCCTGATTAAATGCTAATCCTCACCACTTGCATTCTCTAGATTTAGCCACTTGCACCAATAAATCAATTTATTGATTTATTAAAATCAACATTTTCATTCAACATGGAATATTCCCTAGAATTTGAATTCAAAAACAAGTGGACATGTACATCCAACAAGTCATTTATGAGCTCTTACATGGCTCTTACATGTCCCTTGCACAAGTCAAACTCAGCATTTATTTCATAATTTGAATTTGAAATTTCCCCCTCTTGGGCACATTTCCCAAATCTTGCACATGCATCAACCACTCACATGATGACAAGTGGCCTCTTTTCATTGGCTTGTTTCTTAGTCCCACATTGGTCCCTCTTCAACACTCAGCATTTGAAAATCTTTAAATAGAGGCTTCATCCTCAAGCAAATCCTCCACAACTCCACAATCTCTTGCAAAGTCACTCTCCTTGAGAACTGATTTTTCCCACACCACCTTCATATCACATTCATAGCAATTTCATCATTTAGCTTAGCTTGATCAAGGGTTGGGAAAGGGCTATTTTCTACAATAGCACCAATCCACTATGAGATGAAGTTGATTCATGTTGTTTGTATGCTTCTTTAGTTCTTTTTTTGGATTCCTTTTATTGCATGATTAACATGTTTCATTATTTCATAGGGATGTTTTTAGTTTGCTTTGTGTTAAATAACAATGCTAATGTTTATTTTTAGCCATTTGCAAATTTAGCATCCACAATTAGGATTGCATTTCATAATCATTACTGTTGCATTGCATTCATCCTATGATTTTGGTTGTGCAAACACTTTACCCCCTATCTCCCATTCTTCTGAAGATACTAAGGGTTATTGACAGGTGCCAAATTACACCTGTACATCTCCCCTTTTTTTTATCATGTAAGTCCTTATTGATGCCTATGATCATGTGTTAATACCCTTCATAATTTACTATTTGTACTATTAATTCATTACAGCTTTAAATCCATTACAAGTACATTATCATTTTTAAATCCACACATATTATGGTCCATTCTACTATTCATGCATACATCACCACCTGCAACACAAAGTGTTAGATTCATAATACATACCATCCTGCATGTATATAACATTCAAATAAGCATCCACATAAGCCATCATAAACATATACATACATGCCAAAAATCAAATGAGCATCCACATAAACCATCATAAACATATACATACACATCAACAAATCAAATAAGCCTCCATACGTAAACATCCACATAAGCCATCATAGATAAAACATATGCATATATCAAATCATCCATCCAACACATGAACATGGTGTCAATAAGGGCAGATATGTATACCACATAAATATATCACGATCCAAAATTCCATCACAAAATAATGTCTATCGATGGCATCAAAATGCATGCCCATCATATACACAATCATAAGATGAAATATCAGTATAAGGCTCTAAAAATAACCGTTGTCACTCTGAACTATCCATCCACCCTACACCTATCAAAAACTCAGTAGCCTATCATCTTCCGAATGAGCTACCCACATCTGATCTTTGAGGCGAATTAGGTACTAACCTCCTACTTGGAGAAAACCCTTGTGACTCACTGAAACCTCGATTCTGTGTCCCCAACGTCTGGGATGGTGTTGGCATCTGTGGTGTCTACCGAACGTACTAGAATATTTGTTGTGTCGGATCTAGAACTGCATGAAAATACACGGCCATCCAAAATCCTTCCTCCCTCACATTCTCCTCTTGCTTAGCAACCTAGACCCGAGCAAAGTTTCGCTCTTGACGATACCTATCTCGATCTATAGTGATCACTCTCCTCTCCTACTCCCAAGCCTCCTGGGATAGTCGTAATTGCACCATCTCTACCTGAACCCGATCTCTCATTTCCTTGATAGCCATTGCCCTAGCCACTGCTGCATCCCTCTCCTTTTGTAACCCCTGTATGTCTACCCCTATCACATCACCAGCCTGTACTAACTGCAACTGAGCCACTGTTGCGTCCCATTGTCCCTACAACATCCCTCTCCCTCTGTACTGACTGCAACTGATCCACTATTGCATCCCGCTCTCCCTACAACATCTACATCATCCCTCTCCCTCTGTGCGGCTTGTGACTGAGCCACCACTGCATCCCTGTCCCTTTGTAGCTCCTGTACTATCAAATTTGATGCATCTCGTTCTCTTTGCAGTGAAGATACCTCTTAAACTACCTCCTCTCTCCTCCTCTGAAGAGACTGTATCTATGCCTCTACCACCTCCCTCTCACTCCACAACACTTGCACCTATGTCTAGGCTACATCCCTCTCCACCTCTATGACCTACACCCGTTCCAGTGCTACATCTCTCTTCACATGCGTCATCTGTATCTGACCCCTCATCTCCTCTAGCTCCTGCCTAGTGTTTGTTGGCCCCTGATCTGCTGGCTCCCCCCTAGCTTGTAATATAAGAACCTTTGCTTGTAATTTGTCACGGTCCCAAATCATAGTAGTCAACTCATCCCGTACCCCCTATATATTATCCCGTAGTCCATCGCTCTCCCTCTCCACCGCTACTACCTGTGTGAATAGGTGGTCAACAATAAATCCATAATCTCTCTAACCTGCTACTTGTACCCTTGCTAGCTCAGCCCTGAGTTTGGTCACGTCTGCCTCAGCTATCCTCAACCTCTGATCTATAATTTGAAGCCTCTTCATAGTATCTCTCAGCTAAGCAGTAGGATCCTCTAATGCCACACAATGAACTGCTTCCAATGGCTTTACCTCCAACACCTCCACATCTGGCCCATCTACATCCATCGCATCAACCTCTACCTCATCCTACACCCACTTGACCCTGCTCACTCAAATCCTCCTCGACTGTCCTCTCCTCCCCACCCTCATCAGTCTCCTCAGCTCTCCTACAACCCTTACCTCCCCCTTCGGCTCCTCCTCATCCTCGCTCCCCCTATCTCTAGCACATAAGGCCCTTGCTCTACTACACTCTGGACCATCCTCTATCATCTCCTACTCCCCATCCTCTCTGACTAACCCCTAGCCTTTGTCTCCTCCTATGCTCCATCCTACCATTCACCCCCTCTCACCTCCTCCTGCTCAACCCTCACCTATAGTCTCCTTCGCCATACTCTACCTCCTATGCCTATCTACTGAACAACTCCTCCCTCCACTACACATATCATCTCCACCTCTAGCTCACTCCCACCCTCCTATTGTACTACATTTGGCTTTGGACCTATCCCACCCTCCTATCATACTGAATCTCTCCCACCACCAGGTCCTGGTGTATCCATATCCTCCCCCACATCTATCATCGTCCTATCCCTCCTCCGCTATCTCCTCCTCCTCTCCGGCTATCCTACCACCCCAACCTCATCCTCTCCTCTTCCCTATTGACCAACACCCTCTACATCCTCCTATTGTACTGCTACCCTCGCCTCCCCTCCCCCCTGCACCTGTATCCTCCTATCTCCACCCTCCCTCTCCAACTGGCGCTCATCCTTTGATCTGAATCCTACAGCTCCTACAATGGGCACCATTGGTGTAATCCTGTCCCATTGGTTGTGGAAGCACCAAGTATACCGCATCGTCACTCCTATGTCCTCCACCCCAAAAATTGTCCTTGGGTAGGGAACTTGCATTGTCACTACCCACATCACTCTAGCATCCCTCGGTGTAAAAGAATTTCCCCATGGTCACTCTCTGGTGAGTCAACGAAACATGACGAGTGCCTCTAGAATATCCTGTACCAGCCCAAACTACCTCAACACTCTATCTAGTTTATGCACCTCCACTATGCATAGCTGGCTCCTAATCAAGACTCATCAGATCATAAAATAGCCCTAATGTCTATCCTCCTCCTCCCTCCATCCCCTAAACAGTCGATACATATACGAATGCTATAATATGTCCCTCTCTTGCAAGCTGTCCATCACTCTCCTCCACCCATCCATATCCCCCTGCATATCATACCGCAAAACCTAACCCCTTGCCTCCCCATACCCCTAGGCCATAGGCTCCCTATCATCCTCCTCTCTTCCCCTAACCACTAGGGGTATCATCACTATAATGTGCTCCCACACCAAACCTATAGTAGGGTCGTGTGTGTCAAATTCACTGACCTCTAGTAGCAAATCACATGCATGTCTCTATATAAATATGCTAATACACAAGTACCCCATGAGAACTATCCCTTGTGCCACTCGACAATATATCAAATCACCTCCATGAATTGTAGACTGCAAAACCACCTGCTACAGTCCGACAATAGTATCCCACTAATCAACCCACATAGAAATAATGGTAGTTTGGTACCCTCACCGACAAACATCTACCCAAGTCCAACTATCCATTCTGTATGGGCAGATCCTCATCTCCAAATAACACTGAAATGGTGTGATTTAACTCTGCCCCTCTCGATACCACATTGCTCACTCACAACCCCGCTATGGGTAGCCTCAAGATGCGCCATACATCCTCCAACGTCACTATCATCTCCCCCATCGGAAGATGGAAGGTCAATGTCTCTAAACTCCATCTCTCTATCAGTGCTGTCAGCATTGCTCGATGTGCCCTCATCATCAGGAACTATAAAAAGTGCAATAACCCCACATGCTCCAAGACTGCATGATCTACTCCAGTCATGGCCACCATAGTCGCTGCCAGTTCCTTCAACCGTCGCTCATGTGTTTGTAATCGCTTGAAGCTCTATATCCATATTAACTAAACTATTAGTTTCCTTCTTAGCCTCGAGACACTTTTTTTTTCCCTCTATCCTTTTTGTGTTTTCCTAGCTCCTCCCTCCCTGCCTCATCGAACCTGCCCCAAATCGAGATGATTCTACCAAGATGGATGTGCCTTCCATACGGAAGAACCTGTCTCAGGTCAGGGTGAACCTACCTAGGGTCAGGGTGAATCCGCCTCGGGCCTTTGGGGCAATTCTGCCCCAAGCCGGGGCAGTTGCGCCCCAACCTGCAGAGTGGCTCCGCCTCGAGCCAGGACAACTCCGCCCTCGCCTGCGGAGTGCCTCTGCCCTGAGCAGGGGCGAATATGCCCCCACATAGGGTAGAAGTGCCCTTCGCATAGGGAGAAACCACCTCAAGCTAGGGCAGAAGTTCCCTCCACGTGGAGTGAAACTGCCTTGAGAAGGTGTAGATGTACCCCTTGCGTGGGGCGAAACTACCTTGGACCAGGGCGGTTACTCACGTGCATGGGGTGGAAGTGCCCTGAGCTAGGGAAAACCCACCCCGAGATGGGGAGAAAACATCCCACCGTGGGGTGGCCAGTCCCAACCAGGGGGCCATGCCACTCCACAATGGGGTGGATTCACCCCTCCCAGAGCCGTGTCTTACTCTATCCTACCCCTAACCCACTACAAACATGAAATTCTAGTTCCTACCCATTTTTCCTTTCTAACCCGACAATAAAACCCATTTTTTACATTTTCTATAGACATTCAAAAATGTGCTACAAATGCTTAAAATATACTAGAGGGGTTTTGTTACTAACCTGGCAAGGTACCGCGTAGTGGACATGGAACCTCTGCACCTCATCTGCTCAATGAAAGATATCAAAGTCATAATCTTGCGACATCGTTGCTCTTTGTTTTCTTCCTCTCATCTCCTCTTCTCTCAACTCCTATATTGAAAATGAGATAAGGTAATTTCTAAAATTACCTTTTAACCCCTTCCCCCTATTTTTTCCCCTTTTTAAAATAAAAGGTATTTTTTTACCTTTTATTTAACTTTTTTCTCCTCCATCTAATTCCCTAACTTCCCGGGGCCGCCATTTGCAAACCGTGCATCTGATCAACTTTGTTCAAAAACCAAAGTTTCTCAATTTTTTGAGCTCTATCCAATGGTGTCTTCCATTTCTTCCTACAGAGAAGTTTCTCGAGGCCCATTTTCTTCCCCAACCGCCCTCTCGAGGGGGTATACCCTACCATCTTTCCTCCATCCCTACATGGCAGTCACTAGGACATCTCCCTCCTTTTTTCGCTCCGCTTGGGTAGCTCATTTAACCTCTTTCATGATAGGGCATCAAGTCCTATCGCTTCCTTCATCATCTACATTTTATTTTTCTTTGAAACACTATTATTCTAACAATATTTCAAAGAGGGGCAAAATGTAGACATCTAAATTTGATCGCTCGCATACGATCAAATTCACCTCTTTATTCATCTATTCTGTCAATATTAATTTATTTAATTAATATTTCACTTTCTACCTAAAGTCCTTAAATTATTTAATTTAACAATTAAATGCTCTACCTTACATCTTTTTCCTCTCTAAATTAAATAAATACATCAATTTATTTAGTTTAGTCATTTAACCTTTTTAAATAAAATCAATTTTAAATTCTTTTTTTTTCTCTCTCCTTGTCACATCCTCCATAATCCCTTTTTAATCTGGATTAATTTAATTAATTCATAATTATGATGTGCATCTTCTTAATCAAGGATTAATGTCACATCCTCCTACATTTTCCACTTGCTTCTAATATTTCATTAACTTATCATAATCTTGTATTTGCACAACCTTTATCAAATTCATTAGCCACATTTAACATCCCTTTTAGTCAATCTTTCCATTTACCTTTCTTAGCATTGACCCTCTTTCCCATGTGAATTTTTAATTCACATTTTATCCTTCCAAAGCTTACCTTATCCCCATGTAACTTCTAGAACATTTGACTTGTCACCTCACTCACATGTGACAAATTCCCACATTTTTGGAAATCCTCTCTTATCCACTAGATTCACCCAAGTATGTGAATTTTTAATTCACATTTATTTCTCCAACCACTTTCTCATTTCCCATGGATATTTTTGAGGAATTCCAAAATTCCTCAAATGTCACTTTCATCCTCACTTGGGGACAAGAAGCTCCTTTTTGAGAAAATCTTCTCATCCCCCAAGGTACTTGTATTTCCTCCACATCATGTACCTCCCTTATGTTGGAAAAGTATGCCTCAATCATCACAAGTTGAAACCTCCATTGGAGTCAAGTCGGTGTGACATCTTCTATGTTTGGCCGACTAGTAGCTTTGATACATTCTATTTCGAACTAGTCACTGTGACCTTGCAAAAGTCTTGTCGAACACTTATTCTTTGGAGTCGTCGCTGTGACATAGTGTATTCGCTATGACCTCTTATCGCATGGAGTTCTTTGGTTGACAGGCCATTCAATCATGAATCAGGGAGACTCATGGCGACTACGGGCTTTGGGATAACCTATAGTGGCTCGGTGAGAAGTCCCAGCGAAGAGTTAATGTCTCACCGACAGGAATACATGTGATGTCTTCGCAATAACAAAAAGATCCCGCTATGAGGTCTTAGTGATAGTTGGATGTCTTGCCGATAGCCGATGGTTATCGGGGTAACCCAAATGGTTTGAGAAGAAGTCCTGGTGAATGATGTAAGTCTCACCGATGATGAGGGTTCTTCGGCATAAGTCTTGGTGAATGGTGGTCATCGGTGTAACAAATATGTGTTCGATAAGAACTCTCGGTGAAGGTGTTAAGTCTTACCGACTATTCTTTGGAGCTCAGTATAACATGTGACTTCGGTATAACTCTGAATGACTCGGTGTGAGGTCCTGGCAAGAACGATACTCTTGCCGAATGGTAATCTCATATCTATGACACTTTTGGACCTCGTTGTGATGTCCTGGCAAAAGCGATAGGTCTGGGCGACTGCTTGGTGGTTTGGCGTAACACTGAAAGCTCGATAGAACATCTTGGTGACAACGGTGACTCTTGGTGACATTGATATGAAGCTAGTGGCATCGGGGAGACATGGTCAGTGTCTCACCGACATGCCGATACAGAGTGAAGTCATTTGACCGAGTGAGACTGTCCTACGTGGCTTGTGCTGGACCAATAGGAGAAGTTGAATCTAAATAGTTGGAAGATTGTTCGTTGCAATGGTTCTGTGAGGAAGTTTTACAGACAGGGAACACCATGGTTATACTCTATGATTGCAGATTGTGAATACTTCGATGGTTGGTTCGATCAACAGTTGTGTCAACAGTTCGAATTGTATCAGAGTAAAATTCTGTGTAGACTATAACGTGAAGGTTCCTGTAGAAAGACTGCTCATAGTGAATGTTATTGTAAACAGACATCAGTAAGATAAGTCTGAAACTTGTATGTAATTATTTATTACTGTAATACAAAGTGACTTCTCTTGGTGTGGTGGGTTTTTCTCCCGTAAGGGTTTTTCCCATGTATATCTGGTGTTCATGTGTGATTTTCTAATTCTCTGTTTCTGATATTTAGTTCAAGTGCATCTTAATTGACTGTAATTGAAAAATTAAAAGTGTATCTTCATTCTTCCCTGAGGTATTGATGTTAGGAGAGTTATTTTCCACATCTAGCTTTCCTTACAAGTGGTATCAGAGCCTGGCCAGTTGTGTTATCCTTGTGGGTACGTTGGGTTTTTTGTGTCAATTTTGTTTTAGTGGGAGTCTTGTAGAGTTTGTTATTTCTAATTACAGATTGAGATGTCTAGTACATCTAGAAAGATTGAAATAGAGAAGTTCAATGGCAGTAACTTTAAGTTGTGGTAACTCAAGATGGAGGATCTTTTAGTGGATCGTGATCTTTGGATTGTTGTGGCTGAAGTGAAACCTAAAGGCATGAAGCAAGAAGATTGGGACCTTGCAGATAGAAAGTCTAAGGGGCTGATAAGGCTCTATTTGGCAGACTCTGTTCTTCTCAATGTGCATGAAGAGAAGACTGCGTCTTCCTTGTGGAAGAGACTAGCGTCTATTTATCAGGGGAAGTCCTTGGTGAATAAACTATTCCTGAGGAAGAAACTATACTCTTTGAGAATGCAGGAAAGAGGGTCTGTAACTAATCATTTGAACACATTTAACATGTTGCTTGCTCAGTTAACATTTTTTGGTGTGAAGACTGAAGAAGAGGATCATTGTATGCTACTATTGTGTTCTTTGCTAGACTCATGGGATCATCTAGTGATGGCTATTGGGAGTACAACATCCAATTTCAAGATGGAAGATATTGTTGGTTCTTTGCTATCAGAAGAAATGAGAAGGAAATCTTCTGAGATGGCGAATGAGGCTTTTGCTATCAGAGGAAGGTCAAAGGAGAAAAGCAAGAAGAAGGACAAGAAGTCCAAATCGAAATCAGAAGGGAGATCAAAGTCTCCTGGTAAGAAGTCCAAGGTGAAGTGCTAGAACTGTGGGCAACCTGGTCATGTCTGAAAGGATTGTAAAGAGGAGAAAAAGAAGAAGAAGGGATCTTTTGATAATGGTTCTTCTCATAGTGATGGTGATGCCTTCATTGCAGCCTCGGCTACTTAGGCATCAGAAGATGTCTGGCTGATTGATTCTAGAGAATCTTTCCACATGACATCTCATAGAGAATGCTTCACAAAGTATGAAGAATACGATGGTGGAAAGGTGTACTTAGCAAGTGATTCAACTCTGAAAATTGTTGGCCGTGGAAGAGTCAGAATACAATTCCCTAATGGCAGAGTGAAGGGAATTAATAATGTTATGCGCATACCAGGTCTGGCTCAAAATCTATTATCTGTAAGTATGCTGAATGATATTGGAGTACAAGTTACGTTCTCTGGAAGTGGCTGCAAGATAACTAGAGGTTCAATGGTGCTAGATAGAGGTGCTCGAATTGGTACCCTGTACAAGCTGGATGCGCAGGCTGTTCAATGTAACAGTGTCTCTGGAAAGTCACTGAAAGTTGCTCATGGAGGTAAAGAGGGAAATATCCCTAATTATGTAAACTATATGGAAGTAAAACTTCCTACAGAGAAGACTATGCTTTGGCATCATAGGTTAGGCCACATAGGAGAGAAAGGTATAAAAAACCTTGAAGAACAAAAACCTGGTTTAGGGGCTTGAAGATTGTAATCTTGAATTTGAATTATGTGAACACTGTATATATGGAGAGCAGCACCATGTTTCATTTTATTTCAATCCTCATAAATCTTTTGGTTTGCTAGATTATATTCATTCGGATGTGTTTGGTCCAGCGGATGTTCCTTCTTTGTCTAAATCAAGATACTATGTGTCATTCATTGATGATTATTCAAGAAGAGAATTTGTTTATTTTTTGAAAATTAAATCAGAAGTGTTCAGTCGATTTAAGGAATTTAAGAACCTTGTAGAAAATCAGACTGGTAGAAAAATAAAATGCTTAAGGACTGATAATGGCTATGAATTTTGTTCTGATGAATTTGAAAGATACTGTAAAGACCATGGAATTAAAAGGCACAAGACTACACCTTATACTCCACAGCAGAATGGAGTTGCAGAAAGGTTTAATAGAATAGTGATGGAGAGAGCACGAAGTATGCTCAGTAGTGTTGGCTTGGAGGAGAAGTTCTGGGCTAAGGCTGTATCTACTGCATGTTATTTAATTAATCATTCTCCAAATTATGCTCTTGTTGATAAAACACCTTTGGAAGCATGGTCTGGTAAGAAGCCCTCTTTAAGACATATTCGTGTTTTTGGCTGTGAGGCATATGCTCATGTGCCAAATGTGAAAAGATATAAGTTGGAGAACAAGGTTGTCAAGTGTATTTTTATTGGCTATAGTGTTGTCATAAAAGGATACAAGCTTTGGAATCCTAATACAGAGAAGGTTGTATACAGCAGAAGTGTAATCTTTCATGATCTAAAACCTTCCACTTTGGATCTGCAGTCAGAGAAAAAGTTAGAAAACAATAAGGATGTAGCATCAATTCCTCCTACACCAGAGAAAGAGGAATTGAAAATTCAAAATGTACTTGAAACTGAGGAGAGCTCGAGCAGTTTTGAAAGTTCTAAAGAAGAAGAACCTCAGGCTCAGCAAGTGAGGAGGTCAACCCGTGAAAGAAAACAACCAGATAGGTATGGGTTCTCTTTGATAGATTCTACTTGTGCCTATGCTTTAATTTCTAGCACTGATGAGCCTAAGACTGTAAAGGAGGCATTTAAAATGTCTGATTCAAACTCTTGGTTGGAAGCCATGAATGAAGAAATGGCATCATTAGATAAGAATGAAACTTGGAGTTTGGTGCCCTTGCCTAAAGGCAGAAAACCTGTGGGATGCAAATGGGTATTTAAGAAGAAAATTGGTCTGGATGGTAGTGTAGAAAAGTACAAGGCAAGATTGGTTGCAAAGGGTTATTCCCAAGTAGAGGGAATCGATTATGGGGAAATATTTTCTCCTGTAGCAAAGCTGACATCTATCAGATTTATTTTGTCACTTGCAGCAACATATGACTTAGAGGTAGAACAGATGGATGTGAAGACAACATTTCTTCATGGTGATCTTGAAGAAGAAATCTATATGTCCCAGCCTGAGCACTTTGTTGAAAAAGGTAAAGAAAAACTGGTATGCAAATTAAAGAAGTCACCTAGAATGTGGTACCAGAAATTTGATACTTTTGTATTGTCTTTGGGATTTGTGAGATCAAAATCTGATCACTGTGTATATTATAAAGCTGAAAGTGATCAAGTACTTGTTATTGCTCTCTATGTTGATGATATGTTGTTCATAGGCAATAGTAAGCTAATGATCTATGATCTTAAGTCTCAGTTGTCTGCTAAGTTTGAAATGAAAGATCTTGGTGCAGCAAGGTATATTCTGGGGATGGAGATAACAAGGGACAGGAAGAATAGAAAGCTTTGGCTCAGTCAGAGTAAGTATATCAGGACTGTTCTTGAGAGATTTTGTATGAATGATTGCAAACAACTAGTGGTTCTAGTCTTGCAGGGAACAAAGCTATCTGTTGAGGACTGTCCAAAATCTCCTACTGAGATGGACGACATGACTAGTGTACCCTATGCTAGTGCGGTTGGTAGTCTCATGTATGCAATGGTCTGTACAAGGCCAGACATTGCCCAAGTAGTGGGAGTACTTAGTTGATTTATGGCTAATCCAAGAAGAATACATTGGGATGATGTGAAGAGAGTGTTTAGATATTTGAAGGGCACTTCAGATTTCACTTTGTGTTATCATGGGAACTTGGTTGAATCACAGAGGACACTCAACATTCATGGTTATGTAGATTTTGATTGGGCAGGGGACATTGACAGCAGGAGATCCACCAGTGGATACATTTTCATGTTGAATGGTGGTGTAGTGAGTTGGGTGAGTAAGCGGCAGGCTGTAGTCACTTTGTCCACTATGGAGGCTGAATACATGGCAGCTACTCATGCTTGTAAAGAAGTAGTATGGTTGAAACGTTTGTGTTCTAACATTGGTTTTGATGCAGGGCAAATAACTATTTTCTATGACAGTCAGAGTGCAATTTGTCTGGAAAAGAATCCTACTTTCCATGCCAGGATGAAACATATTGATGTACAGTACAATTTTGTATGAGATATGGTGGAGGATGGAAAGGTCGGTTGGAAAAGGTTGATACTCGGAGAATGTTGCAGATTCATTGATGAAGCCATGAGCACAGACAAGTTGGTGGTGTGCCAGTTCAATGGGCCTTAGTGCCCATGATTTTTAGTAAGTTGTTTGTTATGCTCTGGAGGTGCATGTGTGATCTTCGTCAAGTGGGAGATTGTTGGAAAAGTATGCCTCAATCATCATAGGCTAAAACCTCCATTGGAGTCAAGTCGGTGTGACATCTTCTATGTCTAGCCGACTAGAAACTTTGATACATTCTATTTTGAACAGGTCATTGTGACCTTGCAGAAGTCTTGTCGAACGCTTATTCTTTGGAGCCTTCACTGTGACATAGTGTATTCGCTATGACCTCTTATCGCGTGGAGTTCTTTGGCCGATAGGCCATTCAATCATGAATCGGGGAGACTCATGGCGACCGCGGGCTTCGGGATAACCTATAGCGGATCGGTGAGAAGTCCCAGTGAAGAGTTAATGTCTCACTGACAGGAATACATGTGATGTCTTTGCCATAACAAAAAGATCCTGCTATGAGGTCTTAGCGATAGTTGGATGTCTTGTCGATAGCCGATGGTTATCAGGGTAACCCAAATGGTTTGAGAAGAAGTCTCGGTGAATGATGTAAGTCTTACTGATGATGAGGGTTCTTCGGCATAAGTCTTGGCGAATGGTGGTCATCGGTGTAACAAATATGTTTTTCGATAAGAACTCTCGGCGAAGGTGTTAAGTCTTACCGACTATTCTTTGGAGCTCGGTATAACATGTGACTTTGGTATAACTCTGAATGACTCGGTGTGAGGTCCTGGTGAGAATGATACTCTTGTCGAATGGTAATCTCATATCTATGAGACTTTTGGACCTTGCTGTGATGTCCTGCTGAAAGCGATAGGTTTGGGCGACTGCTTGGTGGTTTGGCATAACATTAAAAACTTGATAGAGCATCTTGGCGACAACGGTGACTCTTGGCGACATCAATATGAAGCTGGTGGCATCAGGGAGACACAGTCAGTGTCTCACTGACATGCCGATACAGAGTGAAGCCGTTTGACCGAGTGAGACTGTCCTACGTGGATTGTGCTGGACCAATGGGAGAAGCCGAATCTGAACGGTTGGAAGATTGTTTGTTGTGACAGTTTTGTGAGGAAGTTCGACAGATAGGGAACACCATGGTTATACTCTATGATTGTAGATTGTGAATAGTTCGATGGTTGGTTTGATCAACAGGTGTGTGAACAATTCAAATTGTATCAGAGTAAAATTCTGTGTAGACTGTAACGTGAAGGTTCCTGTAGAAAGATTGTTCATGGTGAATGCTGTTGTAAACAGATATCAGTAAGATAAGTCTGAAACTTGTATGTAATTATTTTTTACTGTAATACAAAGTGACTTCTCTTGGTGTGGTGGGTTTTTCTCCCATAAGGGTTTTTCCCACATATATCTAGTGTTCACGTGTGATTGTCTAATTTTCTGTTTCTGATATTTAGTTCAAGTGCATCTTAATTGACTGTAATTGAAAAATTAAAAGTGTATCTTCATTCTTCCCTGAGGTATTGACGTTAGGAGAGTTGTTTTCCGCATCTAGATTTCCTTGCACCTTCCACCTCACTTCCACATCATCTTATCCTAAACCATCTCACATTACACATGTCAAGATGTGAGGGCTTGTGAGTCCTCAACTCACCATAGCCCTACATCTTGACCTTGGTGGCTCAATATCAACTATTGAATTCTCTAGAGAACTCAAGTTTCTCTATAAATACCCCCTCCTCTAAGGCATTTTTAACACTTAGTCATTTTAGCATCCTTATGTTGTCATTTTGAGCCTTCAATTCACAAGTATTTTCACTTATTTAGCCAAGCCATTTTAGCCATTTTGTATTTGCATCCTATCATATTGTCAATCTTGCATTTGGTCATATCCATAGCCATCCAAGGAGCATACAAGTTTACATTCACAAGGGCCAACCAAGGGATTCACCAACATGGAGAAGGTATAAGCACTTGAACAATTTCATCTATTTCTCTTTGTATGATCAATTTCTTAGGCTAATCTTGAGGTGTCCCTTTGTATTTTCCTCTCATTGCATTATAGTTGTTTTTGCATATTTAGGATAGATAAACATTTAGGATCACAAGCCTTGCATTGATCATTGTTTTCCTTCATGGTTTATCTTGAATAAATTAATTGATTGATGCTAAAAAAATTTATTTAAAAGCAAAAAACACATTTTTAATTGGTATTTCATGAAATGATTTATACAAAGATTCCAATATGTTTAATCCTTTGATTGGAACAACTCAATTAAGCAAAGGATACATAATCTTCACAACATTTGCAAAATATAATATTCAAACTAAATGAAGTAGTCAACTTTTTGACACATTATCTATGTTACCAGGTTCTTCTATTTTAGCCTTGGTTCTGCTCCTAGTTCGGTTCGCCTGTGGGTTCAACCAGGGTCCTTCATTTTTGGGTCTAATTCACCCAGGTAGAACCCAAGAGAACCTGGGAAAAACCTAGACAAAACCCAAGTGAACCAAGACAAAACTCGTGTGCCTAGGCATCCAAAATGTGTTTTTTTGGATTTTTTTTAATGTTTTATGGAGTTTGACTTTGACCCACACCCAAGGGAACCCTAAAAGTGACCTCTAAATCACTTCAAACACCTTACCTACCTCATTCTTATTCATTTGTTTTGAAACAAGAATTTTCATTCCAAGAGGCTGAGCTTTAATTTTTGCTTGCTAGATTGAAAGCGGATTGTGACATAACTTTTTTTTTTCAAAAATTGTTTTGCATCATTAAACTAAGAATTTATCACACATTTCTAGAGAAATAGAGGAATACTAAAAACTAAAACACATTACACTTTTTTTCTCACTGACTTGATGTACTCTCCAAGATATCTCTTCTCTCATGTGAAGAGTTAGAACTGCATGGCCATGTTTTTACATCATTCAAAAAGTTTTGCTCTTTTTGACAATGTCAAAAGCATGGCTGCATACAGATTAGGCAAAAGACTTTTCCTTTTAGATTAGCAATGCATGGAAGTTTCAAAAATTATCCTTGATATTACAAAAAAATATGTGTTTATACACTTCAATTGTGTAGTCACCCTTTGGTTCTTTGAAAGAAAAATCTGCCTATGCCACTGTTACACTACACAGGTAAACCAATTTTTTTATTGTGGAGCTATATTAAGCCACCACTCTCAAGACCAATGTAACAAGGATACAAAATAATGTTTGAGAGAACAAGAAGACATCAAAATGGCTAGTGTACTAAACAAATTCTTATGATTTATGAAGAACATTGATAACTCTACTCAATTGGCTTCTTTTTTCAAAATCAAACAAATTGAATCCTAGCATCAATAGACTATGTATATCAAGCTACCACAATTCAAGTTTCAATGATGAATATTATAATGCATGTTTTAAATGGCATTCAAGTTTATGGTGGTTTTGTTGTTTATATTATAATGTTATGTGATATTCTAATCCTAAATCATGCTTCTAGGCTATATATATATATATATATTGATTGTTTTTACATGTTTTTTGTACCAACGAATTCAAAATGAACCGAACCCCCCTCCAAAATTTTTTGGCTGAACCGGCGAACCTAACCCCCAAACCTCAACCCAAACCTCATACAACCCCAAAACCTCTTCCAACACTCTTCATTCTACCTACACAAACTTAATTGACCACCGAATTATGCTGCCCCTTGACTTTACACACTTTTACTCCCTCAAACCTCTCTTTTTCATTCAAAACCCTTATTTTCCAAACTAAGGCATCATGCCATAACATAATTTTGACCTCCCCTTTCCTTGCATACCTTTTGAACACATCAAACTCCACAACCTCACCCTATTTCCAACCTATTCTAACTTATTTTCAAGCAATTTCTTATTTTCACCTCTTCTAGCCTTACTTTTAAGGGGCCTCAATTCTAAATTTTCAACAAGGGCAGTGTTAGTAATCTCTTCCAATGCCTTTACTAATGTTATTTTCTTATTCCTATTCCCTATCCTATTTGCATCAGGCCCATATCACCGAGACATAACCTGAACAATAGGTGGAATGGTCTATTTCAACATATTACACTCAAACCCTTATATGAGCAAGTTCAGACATATTTCAGAAATCCACTTCTAAGTTGCTTGGAACTTAATAGAATTCCACAAGAATGGATTCTAATCAACCATCGTACGTATGTTTCTCTTTTTGATTGTTTTGCATGCCATCATAAGGGATCAAACTGGTTGAATGTAGCTCAAATCAATTATGTGTGTTTGGGTGCGAAAGAGGACTATGACTAGCATAAACGTATCTATCGGGACACGTTTGAGCAATTTGTTTGGTCACACGAATTGCAAAATGAAAGTTGCACCACTTTGTAACTTTACACTGCTTGCATTTGACACTTTTTCAATCAAGTGAAAACTAGACACCACAGGAAAACAACTCTGAGATAAAAAAAAATCAAGAGAGGTTATTGTAGAGGGGCCCAACACGATCCCGTAGGCTCAAATGGAGAGTTCGTAAGCATCACAGTTTCTAAGTAATAACTTGTCAAAGATTTCTTGCCTTTTGCACTTTGGACCCTTAAGGAATCAATCCTATTGAATGCATTGGAACAGTCCATTTGGTCACACGAGTTGCAGAATGAAAGTTGCACCACTTTGCAACTTTCAATTACTTGATAACTTTTCTCCTAAGTAAAAATTCATCACCACAGGAAAATGCCTCCAAGATAGAAAAAACTGAGAGAGTTTATTGTAGAGGGGCCCAACACGATCCCATTGGATTAGATGAGAAGTTTCTAAGCATCACGGTATTCGAGTAACAACATGTTGAATTTTGTAGCCATTTTACACTTTGGACCCTTAAGCGATCGATCTGGTTGAACATAGCTTAGAGCGATTCTGCATGTTTGGGTGCGAAAGAGGACCATGCCTATCATAAACATACATATTTAGATGTGTTGAAATAGTTTGTTTGGTCACACAAGTTGCAGAACAAAAGTTGCACCACTTTGCAACTTTCAACTACTTGCATTTGACGACTTTTTCCCCAAGTGAAAATTTTCCACCACGAGAAAATGCCTCCAAGATAGTGACAACCAAGAGAGATTATTGTAGAGGGGCCCAACGCAATCCCATAGGATTAAACAAAAAAATTCTAAGTATCACAGTATCCGAGTAACAACATGTTGAAGTTTACAACCATTTTGCACTTTAGACCCTTAAGGGATTGATCCGATTGAGCGTAGATCAGAGCGATTCTGCGTGTTTGGGTGTGAAAGAGGACCATGCCTAATGTAAAAATACCTATTCGGACATGTTGGAATAGTTTGTTTGGTCACACGAGTTGCAGAACAAAAGTTGCACCACTTTGCAACTATCAACTACTTGCATTTGACAACTTTTTCCCCAAGTGAAAATTCGCCACCACGTGAAAATTCCTCTAAGATAGTGAAAACTGAGAGAGGTTATTGTAGAGGAGTCCAATACGATCCCATAGGATTAGCCATTTTTCACTTTGGACCTTTAAGGGATTGATCCAGTTGAATGTAGCTCGAAGCGATTCCACATGTTTGGGTGCAAAAGAGGACCATGCCTACTGTAAACATACATATTCAGACGTGTTGTAACAGTCTATTTGGTCACACCAACTGTAAAATGAAAGTTGCACCACTTTGCAACTTTGCACTGCTTGCATTTGACACTTTTTCTATCAAATAAAAAGTAGACACCATGGGAAAACCACTTTGAGATAACAAAAATTAAGAGAGGTTATTATAGAGGGGCCTAATTTGATCTCATAGGATCAGACGAGAAGTTTCTAAGCACCACAGTATCCAAGTAACAACATGCTGAAGTTTGTAGCCATTTTGCACTTTGGAACATTTAAGGGATAGATCCAGTTGAACGTAGCTCGGAGCAATTCTGCTTGTTTGGGTGTGAAAGAGGACCATGCCTAGTGTAAAAATACCTATTTGGATGTGTTGGAACAATTCATTTGGTCACATGAGTTGCAGAAAGAAAGTTGCACCACTTTGCAACTTTGCATTGCTTGCATTTGACACTTTTCCCATCAAGTGAAAATTGAACACCATGAGAAAACCACTCTGAGATAACAAAAATTGAGAGAGGTTATTTTAGATGGGCCCAATGTGATATCATAGGATTAGACAAGAAGTTTCTAAAAATCATGATATCCAAGTAACAGTTGAAGTTTGCAGCCATTTTACACTTTGGACCCTTAAGGGATTGATCCGATTGAACATAGTTCAGAGCGATTATGTGTGTTTGGGTGCGAAAGAGGACCATGAATAGCGTAAATATTCATATTTGTATGTATTGGAATAGTTCGTTTGGTCACACGAGTTGTAGAACCAAAGTTGCATCGATTTACAACTTTGCACTACTTGCATTTGACACTTTTTTCATAAAGTGAAAACTAGACACCACGAGAAAACCACTCTGATATAACAAAACCAAGAGAGGTTATTGTAGAGGGGCCTAGCGTAATATCGTAGGTTCAAAAAAATATTTCATAAGCACCATGGTTTCCGAGTAATTTCTGAGTAATACCCCGTCAAAGATATCTACCCTTTTGCACTTTAGGATCTGATGTTTCCTTGAATTGTACGGTTTTGTATAGGGTGATTGTGCTATATTTTTTATGGAATTCGGTGGGAAACAAATTTGACTCCATTTTAGTTTTGGTTTGGTTGTATTTCATGTGATTTTGTGCATTTTAGAAGCCAGTTACTGAGGGTCGATTTGTATACCCTGTTTTAAGGGTTTTGAGTGCATTAAAATGTCATATTAAGCCTTTCACCCACTATATGCTTCTATAACTTGATGGAAAGGCTTAGTTAGGGTTATAAAACATGTGTGCAAAGTTTTGTGTGCAAGGGAGGTGAATAAAGGGTTTTTAGGTGATGCTCTAGATGTCAAATGGTGCATTTTTTAGTGGAAAATGGTCATTTAGTGCTAGGGTTTGAAGAAATCTTTGGGGGAAGTGATATCTCTTCAAATTTTAAGCTTGCGCAGACCTTTTTGAAGGTGTTTCAGACTTTCATTGGTTGTGGAAAGGTTTGGAGTATGGGTTTTCAATAAACCCTTGCTTAACTTGTTAAAGAAGAGGTTTTTGGGGTTTGTTATGTTAGAGGGATTATTGATGCAATTCAAGGTGGAGGAACTCTTTTCAACATCAACTAATCTATTCTTAAACAATGAACCCAATCTTTGATCACTAAAACACCTAGTTTCTCAAAACACACTCGAAAGGCTTCTAGCCTTCAATATTCAACAAATGAAGTTATCCTACTACTAAGGCCATAAAAAGGCCAAAAAATCATCACTAGAGACTTACCACAGTCCTAGTACAAGATTCACAAAAGATCCCCATAAGTTTCTTTGTTCCATCATGTGGAGAACCAACAAACTGACTTGCCAAAAAGGCTACTAGAATTACCCCACTTTTCCAAACAAATTACCTTTTAAACTTCATGTAATCACACAATCCCTTGGATAATCACTAATTGTAACTCAAAACATCAAATTCACTGATCATTACACCAACACAAGGCTTCTAGGGTGTTGTCCCAGCAAACCCTCCCTTTTCATGCATAAAACTATGGTTTTACTAGATCTACCATAAACCGGGCTTTCCAAACTTTGAAATTGTTTCCAACACACCTATTTAGGTCTACATAGACATTCTACGCCATTACCAATCCAAATCCATCAACATTTCACTAAAACCATTCATAAAACCTCCATTTTCACATGCATTTTGCTTTGCCCAACCCTAGGGAATCACTCAAAACTGACCAAAACGACCTCTCAGCCTTTCAAATCCCTTGTACAATTATATTACACTTTTCATGACCCATTCCACAAGAAATAGTGGAAACATTAAGTGGAATGGGTCAAATCCACATTTTAGAAGACCCTCAATAAGCAAACGGTGTTTTTAAATTAGGGGAGTAGCAGAGTACTGAAGAGAACTCACTCAATATTTTGTCTTAGAACCTCCAAAATGAGGAAAAATAAAGCTACTTCACACTACCACACAATGCAAAAGGTTTCAAAGCAAGAAAACCCTGTACGAGTCCGTATAAGGGAAAGAAAGTTCAGAAAACTCAACAAATACTAAGAAAACGTTGTTTTTAGTTTTGAATTTCTTCTATTAGCAAAATTACATTGTGTTCAAGCCTTCAAGAGAATTTAAATAGATTTTACAAATGATTCTACATCTTTCCATTTGTGCCTAACTATTGTTTTTATAACTAACATGACTTACTACATTATAAATCAGTTGGTCTAATATGACCTTATTCAATTGACAAAACTCAAAACACAAAACTAACTCAAGACTTCCATGAACCAAATTTACTCAAAACCTTGGTGCCCCTACACCAAATTTCAATATTTTAGTAAATATCATTACAATGCCTTAGGTACTCTGTTCTCACAGATATTTTGCAATGTCACTCATACATTTGAGATTCTCTTATAATGTCTACATCATAGGTTCTCATTATGAGGTTAACTTCAAATGAGTAACTTGAGATTCCCTCGCAAAACTTCACACGCTCTTTTATAATGGCTTCAAATTAGAATTGAGATTTGTCAAGATCATCAAAATAAGGATGTTCCATTGCTTTTTTTGGCTGAGATTCTCTTCGATGGCTCATATATCAACATTTTCTGCAAGGAGAGATCAATCAATTTTTAGTAGTTTAGTTATAGATAGGCAAAGTAAAAGAAGAAAAAAAAAAACATCCAAATTGGAAATGAAATGAGAATAGATGGAAGGCACTTACATATAGGCATGGCAATTTCTCAACTTAGTCACTCTTGGTCATACATCTTCGCTGCAAATTCCGAGCTACCTATTGCACACAACACCTCTTATGAATAGAATATCTTAAAATTCAAGATGCTCTTATAATGTCTACATCATAGGTGCTTGTGATAAGGTTACTTACAGATACGTAAATAAATATGCATTACTTTTCTAGCTGAGATTCTCTTAGATGGCTCATAAATCTGCATTTTCTACAAGGGGACACCAATCAATGTTTACTAGGTTACTTACAAATGCACAAAGTAAAATAAGATGATAGCATTGGCATCAAACAAATTAACATGCATACAAGTATAAATTAATAAGAACCATTGTGCATATACTTAAAAATTAATCCAATGAACCATCTGAGTCTACTCTACTCTTTATTGTGTCAAGTATTGCTTCATGGTTAGACTCACAGACCTTCCATAAGGTCTTGTTCAAAGGTCTACCCCCATATTTGGTCAAATGAACATTGGATACCACGACAAGGTTCGATTAATGAAGAATCTTATGATGCATGTCAAAGTCTTGAAACAACCACTGTTTCACACTCTTATGTGGGTACCTTCTAAGCCACGTTCCAGTAACAACAACTGAGCCTATAGGGTATTCAATGTTTTCTCCATCTATAACTGGGGCTTCCAATTTATTTTTGGCCTCAACACAACCACACAAGTAATAGTTTTTTCCCTCTTCATTTTCTTCATTTGTAATAACTGCATAAACATGCCCTACATTGATATGTGCATCAAATCACTTAAAATTAGTCAACATTACAAATACAGTACAAAGTTAGATAACAATATGGAATTTCAAAAACTAAGCTAGTAGATATATTACTTAGTTGAACTAGATCTAATACATGGTCAAAATCGACCGATGATTCCATTTGTGTTAGTTTCAATGCTTTAAGAGGACAATACATGTGAAATGGGCTAAGATAACTTTTCAACCATTTGTCAACCCACTCCCCTGACTCACAATCATTCCAAACTTGCATTGTACATGAAGAACAAAAGCATGACATCTTACATGTATTGATACTCCATGAACCTACATTTGAGCTAAGGAAAGAGTGTAGCTCACTCAGTCCTGCTAATGTACAACAATCCTCATATGATGCAATGAACTAGTATCATCCATCAACCAAAAAAATCTACAAACTGAAGACGTACCTTCATTACCTAGACCCATCAAAGCATTACACCACTTGACGATTGATCTTGCATCTATCAACTTTGCATTGTCTTTATACTTTAACTCTTCTCGTGTTAATGCTCTTTTCATGCATGCTCCCCCTTAACATGCCCGGCCTCACAAAAGTTCCACATATGTTGGAAACCTGTAGTGAGATGCATCCTGTACAACCAGTAGAACATGTGTGCATTCTTGAACTTTGTTGCACAGTTATCTGACCATATTATATGCCGACCGTATACTATGCCCCTATGAGCCAAATCACTGTAGAACATCTGGAAGAAACCTTGCACGAACTCTGGAGAATGTATGTGATCATCACTAATATAAAAGTAATACTCCCTCAATACCTTCCTTTGGTCCTCTGTACTATCATCTGCATGAATGAATGATATGTGCACAAATATCGAAACCTGTATGGAGTTGTAATACTGTGACTGCACCTCATGTTGTGGCTGTAGAGTATAGTTCTCTACAAAGTCAACCACTGATACTATGTTTCCAACTAGAAAATTGTCCTTGCATAGCTTGAATTGTGTGTCCATCCATTGGGCTCAATGGGTATGCCTTGTATACTCATACACTATATTGTCATCAAACATGGACATAAAATGATACACTAGAATCTTCTGAATAGCCAAATCACACCTTTTTGCTTGAGACCCATCTTTTGTAACATATGCCACTATTTTATACTTCCCGAACTCTAATAGTTTATGTCCCACCTCATCTGTGCTTTCCATATGTTGACATACTAGCATTCATTGCAAGCCATCACAATGCTTGCATGAACCATCCAAGCATGTTGTCATGTAGAATATTTGGCCATCCAAGTTATTTCACATATTTTTTTTGATAAGAACTTTCTTGAAGATTTTGGTGGGGCTTCTATGCCACAATCCTACAAAACATCGTTAGTATGCAAATCTAAACATATAGAACGATAAACATCATAATGGTTAGAGAATTCAATATGTGGTCTACAATAACAAGTACCGCGTGCATGATTTATCTTGACATAAAAAGGTTTAAGCATTTCAAAAAATCTCCAAGAAATACTAATTTGAGGATAACCATATTGAAATTTACAAAAACTTGGGTTTGAGTCGTATCCAAAAAATGCTTTGGATGTGGTTCACAGTTCTAACTACCGATTCTCCTTCTTACGACATCCCTTTGATTCAAAGATGACCTTGTATTATTCTTCGAATACTCTTCAATTAGTGTTCTCAATGCTTCAACAACTTTTTTATCTTTTTGTGGCAATCTCCCTGAGAATGCCCATAATTCATTTGAATTGGTGCCCTCAATTCTTTGTTGCCTTTAAACAAATTTTGATAAAGTTTTTCTACTAATTCTCATTTGTTCACTTGTCTTTTTAATGAGACGAGCTCTCTTTGTTTGATAGCTTACCAAAGTCAATGTAATGACATGTCGAGTGACATTACTATCCTTTGAGTTTGAGGTCTTACCCACACTCTCATAAGAATCCATTAGATTCTTCACAATAGTGTTTTCACTTGATGCATTCGATGTTCTCAACCCAAGAGTCTTCATGATGTTTCTATACTTTAAACCCTGCATTATTTCAAAAAATAGTTGACATCTTGTGGTCTCATTTAGCCTTTCAAAGAAGAATTTTCAAATATTATTAGCATATCTTCTACAAGAGTGTGTTGAAATCTTACCTTCCATGTGCTGCAAAATATCTTCATCAATATTAATCAAATACTTTGGCTTTCTACGCAAAATTCTAGGTGGTGTTCTCCTAGGTACATACATCTCAACATTAGCAATTTCATCAATATTTAATTGAGGTGGGATAGATTACGTACCTTCGATTGAGTGTGGAGTAGAAGACATACCTTGAGGTTCACATGGAGATGATGGCATACCTTCTTTGTCAAATCTGAGTGATGATGCACTCTCAACTTGAGATGCAATGGATGGTGTCCAACCATATTCACTTGCAGTAGATGGTGTCCCTCCATATTCACTTGTGCTTAATAGCATCCCTTCGTATTCACTTGTGGTAGAGGGTGTGTCTTCAACTACGACATTTGCATCTTTCCTAGCACGATGCTCTTTCATTCGTTCCCTTTGTGCTGCCAATTTCTTTTCTCTTTTTAACGATTGAGGTTCCTCTTCAATTGGCTTGTTTTCATCAATTGTATCCAATTTCTTCTTTTCATGATATGTCGCCATCCATTTTCTCTCCTTTTCTTTGAAGGTTTCATACTCTTCATCTGTTAGTTTCTTCCTTGTTCGTTTCTTTGGCATGGCGGATAATTTTACCTATAGCATGGTAATGAGACGAATATTAGTTCCTCAAAAATGAATCCATTAAAATAAATGAAATATATGTCATTCAAGGCTTCATAAATAGAAAACATAGGTGATGAGGTAGCTTTACTGATGAGGTCATTTAGAAATAGAGATGAAAACCAAAATAGTTTAAATCGGTGCAATCAATGTGGAAGGAGTTGGTGCAGGAGCACCATTTAAAGTTATTAATCCATTTAAGGTTGAATAAGGTCTAGATTATAGTTTTGGAGGAATTTTCCTTAATAAGGTCTATAAGACCATGTGCTGATGTAATTGGTAATTTTTTCAATAGTATTTAGGGGTCTAGGTAGTAGAATTTTCAAAATGTGCAAAAAGTGCTAAGTTGTGAAATAACAATTAGTGAAGGGTTGTAAAAGTGTATTAAAGAGGGAGATCAATAGTCACCTCTTTCAAATGTTAGTTTTGGAAGTTGAAGTGGTTTTTTTAAGGAGGGAAACATTATAAAAGGCCATGAGAAACTCAAATGGAGGATAATCCTTGGATTGGAAAGAAGAATTTGGACAATAAATCTTAGAATTTCTCCATTTTTTTTATATTTTCTAGTATAGAAACAATTGGTACAAGCCGTACAACATATTTTTGATTCATTTTCTCATGGAATAGCATAGTATATTGCATCTTCTCTCATTTGAATCCATTGTGAGTTTTTTCCATTAAGTTTTTTGTGATTTATCTTCAAATTTCTCTAACTGGCTGAACAGGGTTTCTTGTAAGTTTGTAAACCTCAAACATGTATTAACTCCATCCCACCTATTGTAAGGCTTGTAACTCAGTGGGATGGATTGAAAATAATAGGTTTTTGGTGGAGGAATTTTGAACTAGAGCAGGGGAGGTTTGGAAGTGGATTGGGTGTCAAACCCATGAGGAAATGTTGAGTTTTCCTTAAGAAAAATGAGGTTTTGGTGAGTGAAATTGAGTTTCTAAGTTGGGTAGCATTATTTTATATTAGATTGAGCATGAGTAGGGTATTTTAGGCTTTTTTGAATAGTTTTCAAGTTTTAGAGTGTTTGGAAAGTGCTACTTTCACTAAAACCTAAGGTTTCTAAGCCTAGTGAGAGGGTTTTATGGTTTGGGTGCTAAATTATTGAATCTTTGTAATATAGTGATGGAATTTGAAGTTTTGATAGATATAAAGTGCTTCCCAAAGGTTTCAGGAGATTTGGACAAGTTTTTAAGGTGGTCCCTTTGTAAAAGTGGGCTAATTTGGGCACTTAAAAGCATAGAAAACCTGATTTGTGTAGTTTGGTACAAAACAAACATTGGTGATTGTTGGATATGTTGAAAGGCTTTGTAATGGTTCCCTAATGTGTGTTGTTTTGTGATTTGAAAGGTTGTGTGAGCAAAATTATACCCGATTGAGTTACTTTGATATGCTACAAGGAATAGTGTGAATTTGTTGAATGAAGAGGTCCTGACGAAATTGTAAATTGAAAATTGTGTTTGAAGATTGGAGTTGTGTGTTTGTGTGTTGTAGATTGGAGTTGTGTGTTTATGTGTCCATGCTTCCATTTTGAGTCATGATTGCAAGATAGGCTACACTTTTCGCCATGTTGCTAACTTAGCCTTCAATAAAGAGTCTTCTAACAGTGGAGAGAAGGGTTAGAATCCCTTGTAGGTAGACAAATCAAGGAAACATTTAAAATATATCACAAATAAAATTGATGAGGTAGGTTTATTGATGAGGTAAATTTAGAAATAGAGATGAAAACCATAATAGTTTCTAAGATCTATCAATGTGGGAGGAGTATATTCCAATTTTTTAAAGAGATGTATGGAAAATTTGGTAACATACATAAGGAAATGAGCTGCTTGGTATAATTATTTCACAAAAAACCTCAATGAAAGCTTTGGAGAGTGGTATGCACTTCCATAATAAAGGATTGAGAAATGATGTTTTATTTTACTTCCTTAAAACTTATGTCATATATATGTGTATACAAAATGTGGAAGCATACACAAGGCAAGTCAATTGTTAAATAACAAAATGCCTCAAAGAGATGTGGTTTAAAAATGTAATTGACAAGTGTATAGAATTGTGTAATTTAAAATTTTCATTGACAACCTAAGGTTATAATGACAAACAAACAATGATCAACATGGAATATGCAAAATAACAAAAATGAAAGGAAGCCATAATACAATGAAAGAAAATGTGTAAAGACTTCATATACCTAAAAAACCAGAGTTTCAAATGAAGGAGTTCAACCCAATTATGTAGCCTTAACTTCTTGTTTCTTCAAACTCCTCAACAATTTGACTTTTTCAAAAGTTTGTTCCCCTCCAAACTTAAATTGTATATCAGTTTTCAATGGAATTCAAACTTGAATTGATATTATATGTCTTTCAACGTGAAAATTTTGCTATTTCATACAAAGGTGGTAGAAAAATCATAAAAAAGGTGGTGGAATGTGAAAAACATGCATGCACACTTGACAACATCATCAAAAAACTACTTTTTGTTGGAGCACGCACAAAACCAGGAGAATATGCAGAATGTGGGCTTTGAGATCATAGGTATATTGAGTTCTTTTATTGTTTTTAGTGCAACACAAAATGCACTCGCGTTATAATGCGAGCGCTTTATTTCTTCCTAAAATGGCCATCTCTACTTCAAAACATGCTCGTGTTATGTGAAAGTTTCTTTTTTAATAGATTTATTTTCTCTCTCTTTGTCTGTACCCTATATACCCTGATTCTATCTCTTCCCTCTACCATTATACCCTAGTTCTATCTCTCTCC
>VDFB02086081.1:84599805-84611693 GCA_007258455.2 Sequoia sempervirens | reverse complement strand
GGAGAGAGGGAGGGAGTGGGATAGAGATAGAGGGTATAAGGGTTAAGGGTAGAGGGTAGAGGGGAGAGAGATATAATTAGGGTATAATGGTAGAGGGAAGAGAGATAGAATCAGGGTATATAAGGTATAGACAAAGAGAGAGAAAATAAATCTATTAAAAATCAAACTTTCACATAATGCGAGCATGTTTTGAAGTAGAGATGGCCATTTTAGGAAGAAATAATGCGCCCGCATTATAACGCGAGTGCATTTTGTGTTGCACTAAAAATAGTAAAATAACTCAATATACCTATGATCTCAAAGCCCACATTCTACATATTCTCCTGGTTTTGTGTGTGCTCCAACAAAAAGTAGTTTTTTGATGATGTTGTCAAGTGTGCATGCATGTTTTTCACATTCCACCACCTTTTTTATGATCTTTCTACCACCTTTGTATGAAATAGCAAAATTTTCACGTTGAAAGACATATAATATCAATTCAAGTTTGAATTCCATTGAAAACTGATATACAATTTAAGTTTGGAGGGGAACAAACTTTTGAAAAAGTCAAATTGTTGAGGAGTTTGAAGAAACAAGAAGTTAAGGCTACATAATTGGGTTGAACTCCTTCATTTGAAACTCTGGTTTTTTAGGTATATGAAGTCTTTACACATTTTCTTTCATTGTATTATGGCTTCCTTTCATTTTTGTTATTTTGCATATTCCATGTTGATCATTTTTTGTTTGTCATTATAACCTTAGGTTGTCAATGAACATTTTAAATTACACAATTCTATACACTTGTCAATTACATTTTTAACCGCATCTCTTTGAGGCATTTTGTTATTTAACAATTGACTTACCTTTGTATGCTTCCACATTTTGTACACACATATATATGACATATGTTTTAAGTAAAATAAAACATCATTTCTCAATCCTTTATTACGGAAGTGCATAACACTCTCCAAAGCTTTCATTGAGGTTTTTTGTGAAATAATTATACCAAGCAGCTCATTTCCTTATGTATGCTACCAAATTTTCCATACATCTCTTTAAAAAATTGGAATATACTCCTCCCACATTGATAGATCTTAGAAACTATTTTGGTTTTCATCTCTATTTCTAAATTTACCTCATCAATAAACCTACCTCATCACTTTTATTTGTGATATATTTTAAATGTTTCCTTGATTTGTCTAACTACAAGGGATTCTAACCCTTCTCTCCACTGTTAGAAGACTCTTTATTTAAGGCTAAGTTAGCAACATGGGGAAAAGTGTAGCCTATCTTGCAATCATGACTCAAAATGGAAGCATGGACACATAAACACACAAATCCAATCTACAACACACAAACACACAACTCTAATATGCAAACACAATTTTCAATTTACAATTTCATCAGGACCTCTTCATTCAACAAATTCACACTATTCCTTGTAGCATATCAAAGTCACTCAATCGGGTATAATTTTGCTCACACAACCTTTCAAATCACAACACAACACACATTAGGGAACCATTACAAATCCTTTCAACATATCCAACAATCACCAATGTTTGTTTTGTACCAAACTACACAAATTAGGTTTTCTATGCTTTCAAGAGCCCAAATTAGCCCACTTTTACAAAGGGACCACCTTAAAAACTTGTCCAAATCTCCTAAAACCTTTGGGAAGCACTTTATATCTATCAAAACTTCAAATTCCAGCACTAGATTACAAAGATTCAATAATTTAGCACCCAAACCATAAAACCCTCTCGCTAGGCTTAGAAACCTTAGGTTTTCGTGAAAGTAGCACTTGCCAAACACTCTAAAACTTGAAAACTATTCAAACAAGCCTAAAATACCTTACTCATGCTCAATATAACATAAAATAATGCTACCCAACTTAGAAACTCAATTTCACTCACCAAAACCTCATTTTTCTTAAGGAAAACTCAACATTTCCTCATGGTGTTTGACACCCAATCCACTTCCAGACCTCCCCTGCTCTAGTTCAAAATTCCTCCACCAAAAACCTATTATTTTCAATCCATCTCATCGAGTTACAAGCCTTACAATAGGTGGGATGGAGTTAATACATGTTTGAGGTTTACAAACTTACAAGAAACCTTGTTTCAGCCAGTTAGAGAAATTTGAAGATAAATCGCAAAAAAATTAATGGAAAAAACTCAAAATGGATTCAAATGAGAGAAGATGAAATATACTATGCTATTCCATGAGAAAATGAATCAAAAAGATGTTGTATGGCTTGTACCAATTGTGCTATACTAGAAAATATAGAAAAAATGGAGAAATTCTAAGATTTATTGTCCAAATTCTTCTTTCCAATCCAAGGATTATCCTCCATTTGAGTTTCTCATGGCCTTTTATAATGTTTCCCTCCTAAAAAAAACCACTTCAACTTCCAAAACTAACATTTGAAAGAGGTTACTATTGATCTCCCTCTTTAATACACTTTTACAACCCTTCACTAATTGTTATTTCACAACTTAGCACTTTTTGCACATTTTGAAAATTCTACTACCTAGACCCCTAAATACTATTGAATAAATTACCAATTACATCAACACATGGTCTTATAGACCTTATTAAGGAAAATTCCTCCAAAACTATAATCTAGACCTTATTCAACTTTAAATGGATTAATAACTTTAAATGGTGCTCTTGCACCAACTCCTTCCACATTGATTGCACCGATTTAAACTATTTTGGTTTTCATCTCTATTTCTAAATGACCTCATCAGTAAAGCTACCTCATCACCTATGTTTTCTATTTATGAAGCCTTGAATGAAATTTATTTCATTTATTTTAATGGATTCATTTTTGAGGAACTAATATTCGTCTCATTACCATGCTATAGGTAAAATTATCCGCCATGCCAAAGAAACTAACAAGGAAGAAACTAACAGATGAAGAGTATGAAACCTTCAAAGAAAAGGAGAGACAATGGATGGAGACATATCATGAAAAGAAGAAATTGGATACAATTGATGAAAACAAGCCAATTGAAGAGGAACCTCAACCATCAAAAAGAGAAAAGAAATTGGCAGCACAAAGGGAACGAATGAAAGAGCATCGTGATAGGAAAGATAAAAATGTCGTAGTTGAAGACACACCTTCTACCACAAGTGAATATGAAGGGATGCCATTAAGCACAAGTGAATATGGAGGGACACCATCTACTGCAAGTGAATATGGTTGGACACCATCCATCGCATCTCAAGTTGAGAGTACATCATCACTCGGATTTGACAAAGAAGGTATGCCATCATCTCCACGTGAACCTCAAGGTATGTCTTCTACTCCACACTCAATCAAAGGTACGTAATCTATCCCACCTCAATTAAATATTGATGAAATTGCTAATGTTGAGATGTATGTACCTAGGAGAACACCACCTAGAATTTTGCATAGAAAGCCAAAGTATTTGATTAATATTGATGAAGATATTTTGTAGCACATGGAAGGTAAGATTTCAACACACTCTTGTAGAAGATATGCTGATAATATTTGAAAATTCTTCTTTGAAAGGCTAAATGAGACCACAAGATGTCAACTATTTGTTGAAATAATGTGGGGTTTAAAGTATAGAAACATCATGAAGACTCTTGGGTTGAGAACATCGAATGCATCAAGTGAAAACACTATTGTGAAGAATCTAATGGATGCTTATGAGAGTGTGGGTAAGACCTCAAACTCAAAGGATAGTAATGTCACTCAACATGTCATTACATTGACTTTGATAAGCTATCAAACAAAGAGAGCTCGTCTCATTAAAAAGACAAGTGAAAAAATGAGAATTAGTAGAAAAAAATTATCAAAAGTTGTTCAAAGGCAACAAAGAATTGAGGGCACCAATTCAAATGAATTATGGGCATTCTCAGGGAGATTGCCACAAAAAGATAAAAAAGTTGTTGAAGCATTGAGAACACTAATTGAAGAGTATTTGAAGAAGAATACAAGGCCATCTTTGAATCAAAGGGATGTCGTAAGAAGGAGAATCGGTAGTTAGAACTGTGAACCACATCCAAAGCATTTTTTGGATATGACTGAAACCCAAGTTTTTGTAAATTTCAATATGGTTATCCTCAAATTAGTATTTCTTGGAGATTTTTTGAAATGCTTAAACCTTTTTATGTCAAGATTAATCATGCATGCACTACTTGTTATTGTAGACTACATATTGAATTCTCTAACCATTACGATGTTTATCGTTCTATAGGTTTAGATTTGCATACTAACGATGTTTTGTAGGATTGTGGCATAGAAGCCCCACCAAAATCTTCAAGAAAGTTTTTATCAAAAAAATTATGTGAAATAACTTGGATGGCCAAATATTCTACATGACAACATGCTTGGATGGTTCATGCAAGCATTGTGATGGCTTGCAATGAATGCTAGTATGTCAACACATGGAAAGCATAGATGAGGTGGGATAGAAACTATTAGAGTTCAAGAAGTATAAAATAGTGGCATATGTTACAAAAGATGGGTTTCAAGAAAAAAGGTGTGATTTGGCTATTCAGAAGATTCTAGTGTATCATTTTATGTCCATGTTTGATGACAATATAGTGTATGAGTATACAAG
Organism: Sequoia sempervirens; assembly: GCA_007258455.2. Lineage (NCBI taxonomy): Eukaryota > Viridiplantae > Streptophyta > Pinopsida > Cupressales > Cupressaceae > Sequoia > Sequoia sempervirens. The sequence goes on along the minus strand of VDFB02086081.1, from coordinate 84,607,116 downwards.
GCATACCCATTGAGCCCAATGGATGGACACACAATTCAAGCTATGCAAGGACAACTTTCTAGTTGGCAACATAGTATCAGTGGTTGACTTTGTAGAGAACTATACTCTACAGCCACAATGTGAGGTGTAGTCACAGTATTACAACTCCATACAAGTTTCAATATTTGTGCACATATCATTCATTCATGCAGATGATAGTACAAAGGACCAAAGGAAGGTATTGAGGGAGTATTACTTTTATATTAGTGATGATCACACACATTCTCCAGAGTTCGTGCAAGGTTTCTTCTAGATGTTCTACAGTGATTTGGCTCATAGGGGCATAGCATACGGTCGGCATATAATATGGTTAGATAACTATGCAACATAGTTCAAGAATGCACACATGTTCTACTGGTTGTACAGGATGCATCTCACTACAGGTGTCCAACATATGTAGAACTTTTGTGAGGTCAGGCATGGAAAGGGGGAGCATGCATGAAAAGAGAATTAACATGAGAAGAGTTAAAGTATAAAGACAATGCAAAGTTGACAGATGCAAGATCAATCGTCGAGTGGTGTAATGCTTCGATGGGTCTAGGTAATGAAGGTACGTCTTCAGTTCGTAGATTTTTTTGGTTGATGGATGATACTAGTTCATTGCATCATATGAGGATTGTTGTACATTAACAAGATTGAGTGAGGTACACTCTTTCCTTAGCTCAAATGTAGGTTCATGGAGTATCGATACATGTAATATTTCATGCTTTTGTTCTTCATGTACAATGCAAGTCTGGAATGATTGTGAGTCAGGGGAGTGGGTTGACAAATGGTTGAAAAGTTATCTTAGCCCATTTCACATGTATTGTCCTCTAAAGGCATTGGAACTAACACAAATGGAATCATTGGTCGATTTTGACCATGTATTAGATCTAGTTCAAATAAGTAATATATCTACTTGCTTAGTTTTTGAAATCCCATATTGTTATCTAACTTTGTACTGTATTTGTAATGTTGACTAATTTTAAGTGATTTGATGCACATATCAATGTAGGGCATGTTTATGTAGTTATTGCAAATGAAGACAATGAAGAGGTAACAAACTATTACTTGTGTGGTTGTGTTGAGGCCAAAAATAAATTGGAAGCCCCAGTTATAGATGGAGAAAACATTGAATACCCTATAGGCTCAGTTGTTGTTACTGGAACGTGGCTTAGAAGGTACCCACATAAGAGTGTGAAACAGTGGTTGTTTCAAGACTTTGACATGCATCATAAGATTCTTCATTAATCAAACCTTGTCATGGTATCCAATGTTCATTTGACCAAATATGGGGGTAGACCTTTGAACAAGACCTTATGGAAGGTCTGTGAGTCTAACCATGAAGCAATACTTGACACACTAAAGAGTAGAGCAGACTCAGATGGTTCATTGGATTAATTTTTAAGTATATGCACAATGGTTCTTATTAATTTATACTTGTATGCATGTTAATTTGTTTGATGCCAATGCTATCATCTTATTTTACTTTGTGCATTTGTAAGTAACTTGGTAAACATTGATTGGTGTCCCCTTGTAGAAAATGCAGATTTATGAGCCATCCAAGAGAATCTCAGCTAGAAAAGCAATGCATATTATTTGCGTATCTGTAAGTAACCTTATCACAAGCACCTATGATGTTGACATTATAAGAGCATCTTGAATTTTAAGATATTCTATTCATAAGAGGTGTTGTGTGCAATAGGTAGCTTGGAACTTGCAGCGAAGATGTATGACTAGGAGTGACTAAGTTGAGAGATTGCCATGCCTATATGTAAGTGCCTTCCATCTATTTTCATTTCATTTCCAATTTGGATGTTTTTTTTTCTTCTTTTACTTTTCCTATCTATAACTAAACTTATAAAAATCGATTGATCTCTCCTTGCAGAAAATGTTGATATATGAGCCATCGAAGAGAATCTTAGCCAAAAAAAGCAATGGAACATCCTTATTTTGATGATCTTGAAAAATATCAATTCTAATTTGAAGCCATTATAAGAGAGTGTGTGAAGCTTTGCGAGGGAATCTCAAGTTACTCATTTGAAGTTAACCTCATAATGAGAACCTATGATGTAGACATTATAAGAGAATCTCAAATGTATGAGTGACATTGCAAAATATTTGTGAGAACAGAGTACCTAAGGAATTGTAATGAGATTTACTAAAATATTGAAATTTGGTGTAGGGGCACCAATGTTATTGAGTAAATTTGGTTCATGGAAGTCTTGAGTTAGTTTTGTGTTTTGAGTTTTGTCAATTGAATAAGGTCATATTAGACCAACTGATTTATAATGTAGTAAGTCATGTTAGTTATAAAAACAATAGTTAGGCACAAATGGAAATATGTAGAATCATTTGTAAAATCTATTTAAAGCCTCTTGAAGGCTCGAACACAATGTAATTTTGCTAATAGAAGAAATTCAAAACTAAAAACAACATTTTCTTAATATTTTGTTGAGTTTTTTGAACTTTCTTTCCCTTGTACAAACTTGTACAGGTCTTTCTTGCTCTGAAACCTTTTGCATTGTGTGGTGATGTGAAGTAGCTTTAGTTTTCCTCATTTTGGAGGTTCTAAGACAAAATATTGAGTGATTTCTCTTTAGTACTCTGCTACTCCCCTAATTTAAAAACACTGTTTGCTTATTAAGGGTCTTCTAAAATGTGGATTTGACCCATTCCACTTTATGTTTCCACTATTTCTTGTGGAATGGGTCATGAAAAGTGTAATCTAATTGTACAAGGGATTTGAAAGGCTAAGAGGTCATTTTGGTCAGTTTTGAGTGATTCCCTAGGGTTGGGCAGAGCAAAATGCATGTGAAAATGGAGGTTTTATGAATGGTTTTAGTGAAATGTTGATGGATTTAGCTTGGTAATGGCGTAGAATGTCTATGTAGACCTAAATAGGTGTGTTGGAAAAAATTTCGAAGATTGGAAAGCCCGGTTTATGGTAGATCTAGTAAAACCATAGTTTTATGCATGAAAAGGGAGGGTTTGCTGGGACAACACCCTAGAAGCCTTGTGTTGGTGTAATGATCAGTGAATTTGATGTTTTGAGTTACAATTAGTGACTATCCAAGGGATTGTGTGATTACATGAAGTTTAAAAGGTACTTTGTTTGGAAAAGTGGGGTAATTCTAGTAGCCTTTTGGCAAGTCAGTTTGTTGGTTCTCCACATGATGGCACAAAGAAAATTATGGGGATCTTTTGTGAATCTTGTAGTAGGACTGTGGTAAGTCTCTAGTGATGATTTTTTGGCATTTTTATGGCCTTAGTAGTAGGATAACTTCATTTGTTGAATATTGAAGGCTAGAAGCCTTTCAAGTGTGTTTTGAGAAACTAGGTGTTTTAGTGATCAAAGATTGGGTTCATTGTTTAAGAATTGATTAGTTGATGTTGAAAAGAGTTCCTCCACCTTGAATTGCATCAATAATCCCTCTAACATAACAAACCCCAAAACCCTCTTCTTTAACAAGTTAAGCAAGGGTTTATTGAAAACCCATACTCCAAACCTTTCCACAGCCAACAAAAGTCTAAAACACCTTTAAAAAGGTCTATGAAAGCTTAAAAGTTGAAGATACATCACTTCCCCCAAAGATTTCTTCAAACCCTAGCACTAAACGACCATTTTCCACTCAAAAATGCACCATTTGACATCTAAGGCATCACCTAAAAACCCTTTATTCACCTCCCTTGCACATAAAACTTTGCACACATGTTTTATAACCTTAACTGAGCCTTTCCATCAAGTTATAAAATCATATAGTGGGTGAAAGGCTTAATATGGCATTTTAATGCACTCAAAACCCTTAAAATAGGGTATACAAATCGACCCTCAGTAATTGGATTCTAAAATGCACAAAATCACATGAAATCCAACCAAACCAAAACTAAAATGGATTCAAAACTGTTGCCCACCGAATTCCATAAAAAAGATAGCACAATCACCCTATACAGAACCGTACAATTCAAGGAAACATCAGATCCTTAAGTGCAAAAGGGTAGCAATCTTTGACGGGATATTACTCAGAAATTACTCAGAAACCATGGTGCTTATGAAATATTTTTTTGAACCTACGAGATTATGTTGGGCCCCTCTACAATAACCTATCTTGGTTTTGTTATATCGGAGTGGTTTTATCATGGTGTCTAGTTTTCACTTTATGGAAAAAGTGTCAAATGCAAGTAGTGCAAAGTTGTAAAGTGGTGCAACTTTGGTTCTGCAACTCGTGTGACCAAACAAACTATTCCAATACATACAAAAATGAATATTTACACTATTCATGGTCCTCTTTCACACCCAAACACACATAATCGCTATGAACTATGTTTAATCGGATCAATCCCTTAAGGGTTCAAAGTGTAAAATGGCTGCAAACTTCAACATGTTACTTGGATATCGTGATTCTTAGAAACTTCTTATCTAATCCTATGAGATCACATTGGGCCCATCTAAAATAGTCTCTCTCAATTTTTGTTATCTCAGAGTGGTTTTCTCGTGGTGTTCAATTTTCACTTGATGGAAAAAGTGTCAAATGCAAGCAGTGCAAAGTTGCAAAATGGTGCAACTTTCTTTCTGCAACTCATGTGACCAAATGAATTGTTCCAACACATCCAAATAGGTATGTTTACACTAGGCATGGTCCTCTTTCACACCCAAACAAGTGGAATTGCCCCGAGCTACGTTCAAATGGATCTAACCCTTAAGGGTCCAAAGTGCAAAATGACTACAAACTTCAACATGTTGTTACTTAGATACTGTGGTGCTTAGAAACTTCTTGTCTGATCCTATGAGATCACATTAGGCCCCTCTATAATAACCTCTCTTAGTTTTTGTTATCTCAAAGTGGTTTTCCTGTGGTGTCTAGTTTTTATTTGATAGAAAAAGTGTCAAATGCAAGCAATGTAAAGTTACAAAGTGGTGCAAATTTTGTTTTGCAGTTGGTGTGACCAAACAGACTGTTACAACACATCTGAATATGTATGTTTACAGTAGGCATGGTCCTCTTTTGCACCCAAACATGTGGAATCACTTCGAGCTACATTCAACTGGATTGATCCCTTAAAGGTCCAAAGTGAAAAATGGTTAATCCTATAGGATCGCATTGGACTCCTCTACAATAACCTCTCTCGGTTTTCACTATCTATGAGACATTCTCACGTGGTGGCGAATCTTCACTTGGGGAAAAAGTTGTCAAATGCAAGTAGTTGAAAGTTGCAAAGTGGTGCAACTTTCATTCTGCAACTCGTGTGACCAAACAGACTATTCCAACATGTGCGAATAGGTATGTTTACATTAGGCATGGTCCTCTTTCACACCCAAACACACGGAATCGCTCTGATCTACGCTCAATCAAATCGATCCCTTAAGGGTCTAAAGTGTAAAATGGTTGTAAACTTCAACATGTTGTTACTCGGATACTGTGATGCTTAGAAATTTTTTGTTTAATCCTATGGGATTGCATTGGGCCCCTCTACAATAATCTCTCTTGGTTGTCACTATCTTGGAGGCATTTTCCTGTGGTGGAAAATTTTCACTTGGGGAAAAAGTTGTCAAATGCAAGTAGTTGAAAGTTGCAAAGTGGTGCAAATTTTGTTTTGCAACTCATGTGACCAAACAAACTATTTCAATGCATCTGAATATGTATGTTTATACTAGGCATGGTCCTCTTTCGCACCCAAACATGCAAAATCGCTCTGAGCTATGTTCAACCAGATCGATCCCTTAAGGGTCCAAAGTGTAAAATGGCTACAAACTTCAACATGTTACTCGAATACTGTGATGCTTAGAAACTTCTCATCTAATCCAATGGGATCGCATTAGGCCCCTCTACAATAACCTCTCGATTTTTTCTATCTCGAAGGCATTTTCCTGTGGTGATGAATTTTTACTTAGGAGAAAAGTTGTCAAATGAAAGTAATTGAAAGTTGCAAAGTGGTGCAACTTTCATTCTGCAACTCATGTGACCAAATGGACTGTTCCAATGCGAGGATTGATTCCTTAAGGGTCCAAAGTGCAAAAGGCAAGCAATCTTTGATGGGTTATTACTCAAAAACTGTGATGCTTACGAACTCTCCATTTGAGCCTACGGGATCGTGTTGGGCCCCTCTACAATAACCTCTCTCAATTTTTTTTTATCTCAGAGTTGTTTTCCTATGGTGTCTAGTTTTCACTTGATTGAAAAAGTTTCAAATGCAAGCAGTATAAAGTTGCAAAGTGGTGCAACTTTCATTTTGCAATTCGTGTGACCAAACAAATTGCTCAAACATGTCATGATAGATACGTTTACGCTAGTCATAGTCCTCTTTCGCACCCAAACACACATAATTGATTTGAGCTACATTCAACCAGTTTGATCCCTTATGATGGCATGCAAAACAATCGAAAAGAGAAACATACATATGATGGTTGATTAGAATCCATTCTTGTAGAATGGTTTTAACTTTGATTAGAATCCATTCTTGTGGAATTCTATTAAGTTCCAAGCAACTTAGAAGTGGATTTCTGAAATAGGTTTGAACTTGCTCATATAAGGGTTTGAGTGTAATATGTTGAAATAGACCATTCCACCTATTGTTCAGGTTATGTCTCGGTGATATGGGCCTGATGCAAGTAGGATAGGGAATAGGAATAAGAAAATAGCATTAGTAAAGGCATTGGAAGAGATTACTAACAGTACCCTTGTTGAAAATTTAGAAATGAGGCCCCTTAAAAGTAAGGCTAGAAGAGGTGAAAATAAGAAATTGCTTGAAAATAATTTAGAATAGGTTGGAAATAGGGTGAGGTTGTGGAGTTTGATGTGTTCAAAAGGTATGCAAGGAAAGGGGAGGTCAAAATTATGATATGGCATGATGCCCTAGTTTGGAAAATAAGGGTTTTGAATGAAAAAGAGAGGTTTGAGGGAGTAAAAGTGTGTAAAGTCAAGGGGCAACATAATTTGGTGGTCAATTAAGTTTGTGTAGGTAGAATGAAGAGTGTTGGAAGAGGTTTTGGGGTTCTATGAGGTTCGGGTTCAAGTTTGGGGGTTAGGTTCGCCGGTTCAGCCAAAAAAATTTAGAGGGGGGTTCGGTTCATTTTGAGTTTGTTGGTACAAAAAACATGTAAACACAATATATATATATATATATATATATATATATATATATATATATATATATATATATATATATATGCAGCCTAGAAGCATGAATTGGGATTAGAATATCACATAACATCATATAAACAACAAAACCACCATAAAATTGAATGTCATTTAAAACATGCATGATAAATATTCATGTTGAAACTTGAATTGT
>VDFB02086081.1:84547062-84599785 GCA_007258455.2 Sequoia sempervirens | reverse complement strand
TCATCTAATCCAATGGGATCGTGTTGGGCCCCTCTACAATAAACTCTCTCAGTTTTTTCTATCTTGGAGGCATTTTCCTGTGGTGATGAATTTTTACTTAGGAGAAAAGTTATCAAGTAATTGAAAGTTGCAAAGTGGTGCAACTTTCATTCTGCAACTCGTGTGACCAAATGGACTGTTCCAATGCATTCAATAGGATTGATTCCTTAAGGGTCCAAAGTGCAAAAGGCAAGAAATCTTTGACAAGTTATTACTTAGAAACTGTGATGCTTACGAACTCTCCATTTGAGCCTACGGGATCGTGTTGGGCCCCTCTACAATAACCTCTCTTGATTTTTTTTTATCTCAGAGTTGTTTTCCTGTGGTGTCTAGTTTTCACTTGATTGAAAAAGTGTCAAATGCAAGCAGTGTAAAGTTACAAAGTGGTGCAACTTTCATTTTGCAATTCGTGTGACCAAACAAATTGCTCAAACGTGTCCCGATAGATACGTTTATGCTAGTCATAGTCCTCTTTCGCACCCAAACACACATAATTGATTTGAGCTACATTCAACCAGTTTGATCCCTTATGATGGCATGCAAAACAATCAAAAAGAGAAACATACGTACGATGGTTGATTAGAATCCATTCTTGTGGAATTCTATTAAGTTCCAAGCAACTTAGAAGTGGATTTCTGAAATATGTCTGAACTTGCTCATATAAGGGTTTGAGTGTAATATGTTGAAATAGACCATTCCACCTATTGTTCAGGTTATGTCTCGGTGATATGGGCCTGATGCAAATAGGATAGGGAATAGGAATAAGAAAATAACATTAGTAAAGGCATTGGAAGAGATTACTAACACTGCCCTTGTTGAAAATTTAGAATTGAGGCCCCTTAAAAGTAAGGCTAGAAGAGGTGAAAATAAGAAATTGCTTGAAAATAAGTTAGAATAGGTTGGAAATAGGGTGAGGTTGTGGAGTTTGATGTGTTCAAAAGGTATGCAAGGAAAGGGGAGGTCAAAATTATGTTATGGCATGATGCCTTAGTTTGGAAAATAAGGGTTTTGAATGAAAAAGAGAGGTTTGAGGGAGTAAAAGTGTGTAAAGTCAAGGGGCAGCATAATTCGGTGGTCAATTAAGTTTGTGTAGGTAGAATGAAGAGTGTTGGAAGAGGTTTTGGGGTTGTATGAGGTTTGGGTTGAGGTTTGGGGGTTAGGTTCGCCGGTTCAGCCAAAAAATTTTGGAGGGGGGTTCGGTTCATTTTGAATTCGTTGGTACAAAAAACATGTAAAAACAATCAATATATATATATATATATAGCCTAGAAGCATGATTTAGGATTAGAATATCACATAACATTATAATATAAACAACAAAACCACCATAAACTTGAATGCCATTTAAAACATGCATTATAATATTCATCATTGAAACTTGAATTGTGGTAGCTTGATATACATAGTCTATTGATGCTAGGATTCAATTTGTTTGATTTTGAAAAAAGGAGCCAATTGAGTAGAGTTATCAACGATCTTCATAAATCAGAAGAATTTTTTTAGTACACTAGCCATTTTGATGTCTTCTTGCTGTCTCAAACATTATTTTGTATCCTTGTTACATTGGTCTTGAGAGTGGTAGCTTAATATAGCTCCACAATAAAAAATCTGGTTTACCTGTGCAGTGTAATAGTGGCATAGGCAGATTTTTCTTTCAAAGAACCAAAGGGTGACTGCATAATTGAAGTGTATAAACACATTTTTTTTGTAATATCAAGGATACTTTTTGAAACTTCCATGCATTGCTGATCTAAAAGGAAAATTCTTTTTCCTAATCTGTATGCAGCCATGCTTTTGACATTGTCAAAAAGAGCAAAACTTTTTGAATTATGTAAAAACATGGCCAAGCAGTTCTAACTCCTCACATGAGAGAAGAGATATCTTGGAGAGTACATCAAGTCAGTCAGAAAAAAAGTGTAATGTGTTTTAGTTTTTAGCATTCCTCTATTTCACTACAAATGTGTGATAAATTCTTAGTTTAATGATGCAAAACAATTTTTGAAAAAAAAAAGTTGTCACAATCCGCTTTCAATCTAGCAAGCAAAAATGAAAGCTCAGCCTCTTGGAATGAAAATTATTGTTTGCAAAACAAATGAATAAGAATGAGGTAGTTAAGGTGTTTGAAGTGATTTAGAGGTCACTTTTAGGGTTCCCTTGGGCGTGGGTCAAAGTCAAACTCCATAAAACATTAAAAAAATCCAAAAAAACACATTTTGGATGCCTAGGCACACGAGTTCTGTCTTGGTTCACTTGGGTTTTGTCTAGGTTTTTCTCGAGTTCTCTTGGGTTCTACCTGGGTGAATCAGACCCAAAAATGAAGGACCCTGGTTGAACCCACAGGCGAACTGAACTAGGAGTAGAACCAAGGCTAAAATAGAAGAACCCGATGACATAGATAATGTGTCAAGAAGTTGACTACTTCATCTAGTTTGAATATTATATTTTGCAAATGTTGTGAAGATTATGTATCCTTTGCTTAATTGATTTGTTCCAATTAAAGGATTAAACATATTGGAATCTTTGTATAAATCATTTCATGGAATACCAATTAAAAATGTGTTTTTTGCTTTTAAATAAAGTTGTTTAGCATCAATCAATTAATTTATTCAAGACAAACCATGAAGGACAACAATGATCAATGCTAGGGCTTGTGATCCTAAATGTTTATCTATCCTAAATATGCAAAAACAACTATAATGCAATGAGAGGAAAACACAAAGGGACACCTCAAAATTATCCTAAGAAATTGATCATACAAAGAGAAATAGATGAAATTGTGCAAGCGCTTATGCCTTCTCCATGTTGGTGAATCCCTTGGTTGGCCCTTGTGAATGTAAACTTGTATGCTCCTTGGATGGCTATGGATATGACTAAATGCAAGATTGAAAATATGATAGGATGCAAATACAAAATGGCTAAAATGGCTTGGCTAAATAAGTCAAAATACTTGTGAATTGAGTGCTCAAAATGACAACATAAGGATGCTAAAATGACTAAGTGTTGAAAATTCCTTAGAGGAGGGGCTATTTATAGAGAAACTTGAATTCTCTAGAGAATTCAATGGTTGATATTGAGCCACCAAGGTCAAGATGTAGGGCTATGGTGAGTTGAGGACTCACAAGCCCTCACATCTTGACATGTGTAATGTGAGATGGTTTAGGATAAGATGATGTGGAAGTGAGGTGGAAGGTGTAAGGAAATATAGATGCAGAAAACAACTCTCCTAACATCAATACCTCAGGGAATGAATGAAGATACACTTTTAACTTTTCAATTACAATCAATTAAGATGCACTTGAACTAAATATCAAAAATAGAGAATTAGACAATCACACATGAACACCAGATATACATGGGAAAAACCCTTACGGGAGAAAAACCCACCACACCAAGAGAAGTCACTTTGTATTACAGTAACAAATAATTACATACAATTTTTAGACTTATCTTACTGATATTTGTTTACAACAGCATTCACTATGAACAATCTTTCTATAGGAGCCTTCATGTTACAGTCTACATGGAATTTTACTCTGATACAATTCAAACTGTTCACACACCTATTGATCGAACCAACCATCAAAATATTCACAATCTAAAATCATAGAGTATAACCATGGTGTTCCTTGTCTGTCGAACTTCCTCACAGAACCATCACAACAAACAATCTTCCAACTGTTCAGATTCGGCTTCTCCCATTGGTCCAGCACAAGCCACGTAGGATAGTCTCACTTGGTCAAATGACTTCACTCTGTATCGGCATGTCGGTGAGACACTGACCATGTCTCCCCGATGCCACCAACTTCATATTGATGTTGCCAAGAGTCACCGTTGTCACCAAGATGTTCTATTGAGCTTTCAATGTTACACCAAACCACCAAGCAGTCACCCAAACCTATCAATTTCACTAGGACATCACAACGAGGTCCAAAAGTCTCATAGATATGAGATTACCATTTAGCAAGAGTATCGTTCTCACCAAGACCTCACACCGAGTCATTTAAAGTTATACCAAAGTCACATGTTATACCGAGCTCCAAAGAATAGTCGGTAAGACTTAACACCTTCACCGAGAGTTCTAATTGAACACATATTTGTTACACCGATGACCACTGTTCGCCAAGACCTATGCCGAAGAACCCTCATCATCGGCGAGACTTACATCGTTTGCTAGGACTTCTTCTCAAACCATTTGGTTTACCCCGATAACCATCGGCTATCGACAAGACATCCAACTATCGCTAAGACCTCATAGCAGGATCTTTTTGTTATGGCGAAGACATCACATGTATTCCTGTTGGCGAGACATTAACTCTTCGCTGGGACTTCTCACTGAGCCGCTATAGGTTATCTTGAAGCCCATGGTCACCATGAGTCTCCTCGATTCACGATTGAATGGCCTGTCGGCCAAAGAACTCCACGCGATAAGAGGTCATAGTGAATACACTATGTCATAGCGAAGGCTCCAAAGAATAAGCGTTCGGCAAGACTTCTACAAGGTCACAACGACCTGTTCAAAATAGAATGTATCAAAGCTGCTAGTCGGCCAGACATAGAAGATGTCACACCAACTTGACTCCAATGGAGGTTTCAGCATGTGATGATTGAGGCATACTTTTCCAACAATCTCCCACTTGACGAAGATCACACAGGCACCTCTAGAGCACAACAAACAACTTACTGAAAATCATGGGCACTAAGGCCCATTGAACTGGCACACCACCTGAACTTGTCTGTGCTCACTGGCTTCATCAATGAATTTGCAACATTCTTCAGAGTATCAACCTTTTCCAAACTGACCTTTCCATCCTCCACCATATCTCATACAAAGTGGTACTGTACATCAATATGTTTCGTCCTGGCATGGAAAGTAGGATTCTTTGCTAGACAAATTGCACTCTGACTGTCACAGAAAGTAGTTATTTGCCCTGCATCAAAACCAATGTTAGAACACAAATGTTTCAACCATACTGCTTCTTTACAAGCATGAGTAGCTACCATGTATTCAGCCTCCGTAGTGGACAAAGTGACTACAGCCTGCCGCTTACTCATCCAACTCACTGTACCACCATTCAACATGAAAATGTATCCACTGGTGGATCTCCTGCTATCAATGTCCCCTGCCTAATCAGAATATACATAACCACGAATGTTGAGTGTCCTTTGTGATTCAACCAAGTTCCCATGATAACACAAAGCGAAATCTGAAGTGCCCTTCAAATATCTAAACACTCTCTTCATAGCATCCCAATGTATTCTTCCTGGATTAGCCATAAATCGACTAAGTATTCCCACTACTTTAGGCAATGTCTGGCCTTGTAAAAACTATTGCATACATGAGACTGCCAACCACACTAGCATAGGGTACATTGGTCATGTCCTCCATCTCAGTAGGAGATTTTGGATAGTCCTCAACAGATAGCTTCATTCCCTGCAAGACTTGAACCACTAGCTATTTGCAATCATTCATACAAAATCTCTCAAGAACAGTCCTGATATACTTACTCTGACTGAGCCAAAGCTTTCTATTCTTCATGTCCTTGGTTATCTCCATCCCCAAAATATACCTTGCTGCACTAAGATCTTTCATTTTGAACTTAGCAAACAACTGAGACTTAAGATAAGAGATCATTAGCTTACTTTTGCCTATGAATATCATATCATCAACATAGAGAGCAATAACAAGTACTTGATCACTTTCAGCTTTATAATATACACAGTGATCAGATTTTGATCTCACAAATCCCAAAAACAATACAAAAGTATCTAATTTCTAGTACCACATTCTAGGTGACTGATTTAACCCATACAAAGACTTGTTTAATTTGCATACCAGTTTTTCTTTATCTTTTTCAAAAAAGTGCTCAAGCTGGGACATATAGATTTCTTCTTCAAGATCACCATGAAGAAATGTTGTCTTCACATCCATCTATTCTACCTCTAAGTCATATGTTGCTGCAAGTGACAAAAGAAATATGATAGATGTCAGCTTTGCTACAGGAGAAAATATTTCCCCATAATCGATTCCCTCTACTTGGGAATAACCCTTTGCAACCAGTCTTGCCTTGTAATTTTCTACAGTACCATCCAGACCAATTTTCTTCTTAAATACCCATCTGCAGCCCACAGGTTTTCTTCCTTTAGGCAAGGGCACCAAACTCCAAGTTTCATCCTTATCTAATGATGCCATTTCTTCATTCATGGCTTCCAACCAAGAGTTTGAATCAGACATTTTAAATGCCTAGTTTATAGTCCTAGGCTCATCAGTGCTAGAAATTAAAGTATAGGCACAAGTAGAATCTATCAAAGAGAACCCATACCTATCTGGTTGTTTTCTTTCACGGGTTGACCTCCTCACTTGCTGAGGCTGAGGTTCTTCTTCTTCAGAACTTTCAGAACTACTCGAGCTCTCCTCAGTTCTAGGTACATTTTGAATTTTCAATTCCTCTTTCTCTGGTGTAGGAGGAATTGATGCTACATCCTTATTGTTTTCTGACTTTGTCTTTGACTGCAGATCCAAAGTGGAAGGTTTTAGCTCACGAAAGATTACACTTCTATTGTATACAACCTTCTCTGTATCAGGATTCCAAAGCTTGTATCCTTTTATGACAACACTATAGCCAATAAAAATACACTTGATAGCCTTGTTCTCCAACTTAGATCAATTCACATCCGACACATGAGTATATGACTCACAGCCAAAAACATGAATATGTCTTAAAGAGGGCTTCTTACCAGACCACACTTCCAAAGGTTTTTTCTCAACAAGAGAAAAATTTGGAGAACGATTAATTAAATAACATGTAGTAGACATAGCCTCAGCCCAGAACTTCTCCTCCAAGCCAGCACTACTGAGCATACTTCGTGCTCTCTCCATCACTGTTCTATTAAACCTTTCTGCAACTCCATTCTGCTATGGAGTATAAGGTGTAGTCTTGTGCCTTTTAATTCCATGGTCTTTACAATATCTTTCAAATTCATCATAACATAATTCACTGCCATTATCAGTCCTTAAGCATTTTATTTTTCTACCAGTTTGATTTTCTACAAGGTTCTTAAATTCCTTAAATCGACTGAACACTTCTGATTTACTTTTCAAAGAATAAACAAATGCTCTTCTTGAATAATCATCAATGAACGACACATAATATCTTGATTTAGACAAAGAAGGAACATCCACTGGACCAAAAACATCCAAATGAATATAATATAGCAAACCAAAAGATTTATGAGGACTGGAATAAAATGAAACACGGTGCTTCTCTCCATATATACAGTGTTCACAGAATTTAAATTCAAGATTACAATTTTCAAGCCCCTAAACCAGGTTTTTGTTCTTCAAGGTTTTTAAACCTTTCCCTCCTATGTGGCCTAACCTATGATGCCAAAGCATAGTCTTCTCTGTAGGAAGTTTTACTTCCATAGAGTTTACATAATTAGGGATATTTCCCTCTTTACCTCCATGAGTAGCTTTCAGTGACTTTCCAGAGACACTGTTACATTGAACAGCCTGCGCATCCAGCTTGTACAGGGTACCAATTCGAGCACCTCTATCCAGCACCATTGAACCTCTAGTCATCTTGTAGCCACTTCCAGAGAACATAACTTGTACTCCAATATCATTCAGCATACTTAAAGACAATAGATTTCGAGCCAGACTTGGTATGTGCATAACATTATTAATTCCCTTCACTCTGCCATCAAGGAAATGTATTCTAACTCTTCCACAACCAACAATTTCCAGAGTTGAATCACTTGCTAAGTACACCTTTCCACCATCGTATTCTTCATACTTTGTGAACCATTATTTATGAGATGTCATGTCGAAAGATGCTCTAGAATCAATCAGCCAAACATCATTTGATGCCTGAATAGCCAAGGCTGCAATGAAGGCGTCACCATCACTATGAGAAGAACCATTATCAAAAGAGCCCTTCTTCTTTTTCTCCTCTTTACAATCCTTTCGGATATGACCAGGTTGCCCACAATTCTAACACTTCACCTTGGACTTCTTACTAGGAGACTTTGATCTCCCTTCTGATTTTGATTTGGACTTCTTGTCCTTCTTTTTGCTTTTCTCCTTTGACCTTCCTCTGATAGCAAGAGCCTCCTTCACCATCTCAGAAGATTTCCTTCTCATTTCTTCTGACATCAAAGAATCAACAATATCTTCCATCTTGAAAATGGATGTTGTACTCCCAATAGCCATCACTAGATGATCCCATGAGTCTGGCAAAGAACACAATAGTAGCATAGAACAATCCTCTTCTTCAGTCTTCACACCAACAGATGTTAATTGAGCAAGCAGCATGTTAAATGCATTCAAATGATCAGCTACAGACCCTCCTTCCTACATTCTCAAAGAGTATAGTTTCTTCCTCAGGAATAGTTTATTCACTAAGGACTTCCCCTGATAAATAGATGCCAGTCTCTTCCACAAGGAAGATGCAATCTTCTCTTCATGCACATTGAGAAGAACAAAGTCTTCCAAACAGAGCCTTATCAGCCCCTTAGACTTTCTATCTGCAAGTTCCCAATCTTCTTGCTTCATGCCTATAGGTTTCACTCCAGCCACAATAATCCAAAGATCACGATCCACTAAAAGATCCTCCATCTTGAGTTTCCACAACTCAAAGTTACTACCATTGAACTTCTCTATTTCAATCTTTCTAGATGTACTAGACATCTCAATCTATAATTAGAAATAACAAAGTCTACAAGACTCCCACTGAAACATAATTGACACAAAAAACCTAATGTACCCACAAGGATAACACAACTGGCCAGGCTCTGATACCACTTGTAAGGAAATCTAGATGCAGAAAACAACTCTCCTAATGTCAATACCTCAGGGAAGAATGAAGATACACTTTTAATTTTTCAATTACAGTCAATTAAGATGCACTTGAACTAAATATTAGAAACAGATAATTAGACAATCACACATGAACACCAGATATACATGGAAAAAACCCTTACGGGAGAAAAACCCACCTCATCAAGAGAAGTCACTTTGTCTAACAGTAACAAATAATTACATACAAGTTTTAGACTTATCTTACTGATGTCTGTTTACAGCAGCATTCACCATGAACAATCTTTGTATAGGAACCTTCATGTTACAGTCTACACAGAATTTTACTCTGATACAATTCAAACTGTTCACACACCTGTTGATCGAACCAACCATTGAACTATTCACAATCTGCAATCATAGAGTATAACCATGGTGTTCCCTGTCTGTCGAACTTCCTCACAGAACCGTTGCAATGAACAATCTTCCAACTGTTCAGATTCAACTTCTCCTATTGGTCCAGCACAAGCCATGTAGGACAGTCTCACTCAGTCAAATGGCTTCACTCTGTATCGGCATGTCGGTGAGACACTGACCGTGTCTCCCCGATGCCACTAGCTTAATATCGATGTCACCAAGAGTCACCGTTGTCACCAAGATGTTTTATCGAGCTTTCAGTGTTACGCCAAACCACCAAGCAGTTGCCCAGACCTATTGCTTTCACCAAGACATCACAGTGAGGTCCAAAAGTCTCATAGATATGAGATTACCATTCGGCAAGAGTATCGTTCTCGCCAGGACCTCACACCAAGTCATTCAGAGTTATACCAAAGTCACATGTTATACCGAGCTCCAAAGAATAGTCAGTAAGACTTAACACCTTCACCGAGAGTTCTTATCAAACACATTTGTTACATCGATGACCACCGTTCACCAAGACTTATGCCGAAGAACCCTCATCATCGGTGAGACTTACATCATCCGTCGAGACTTCTTCTCAAACCATTTGGGTTACCCCGATAACCATCAGCTATTGGCAAGACATCCAACTATCACTAAGACCTCATAGCAGGATCTTTTTGTTATGAGGAAGACATCACATGTATTCCTGTCGGTGAGACATTAACTCTTCATTGGGACTTCTCACCGAGTCGCAATAGGTTATCCCAAAGCCCGTGGTCACCATGAGGCTCCCTGATTCATGATTGAATGGCCTGTCGGCCAAAGAACTCCACGCGATAAGAGGTCATAGCGAATACACTATGTCACAGCGAAGGCTCCAAAGAATAAGTGTTCGGAAAGACTTCTTCAAGGTCACAGTGACCTGTTCAAAATAGAATGTATCAAAGCTGCTAGTCGGCTAGACATAGAAGATGTCACACCGACTTGACTCCAATGGAGGTTTCAGCCTATGATGATTGAGGCATACTTTTCCAACATAAGGGAGGTACATGATGTGGAGGAAGGACAAGTACCTTGGGGGATGAGAAGATTTTCTCAAAAAGGAGCTTCTTGTCCTCAAGTGAGGATGAAAGTGACATTTAAGGAATTTTGGAATTCCTCAAAAATATCCATGGGAAATGAGAAAGTGGTTGGAGAAATAAATGTGAATTAAAAATTCACATACTTGGGTGAATCTAGTGGATAAGAGAGGGTTTCCAAAAATGTGGTAATTTGTCACATGTGAGTGAGGTGACAAGTCAAATGTTCTAGAAGTTACATGGAGATAAGGTAAACTTTGGAAGGATAAAATGTGAATTAAAAATTCACATGGAAAAGAGGGTCAATGCTAAGAAAGGTAAATGGAAAGATTGACTAAAAGGGATGTTAAATGTGGCTAATGAATTTGATAAAGGTTGTGCAAATACATGATTATGATAAGTTAATGAAATATTAGAAGCAAGTGGAAAATGTAGGAGGATGTGACATTAATCCTTGATTAAGAAGATGCACATCATAATTATGAATTAGTTAAATTAATCCAGATTAAAAAGGGATTATGGAGGATGTGACAAGGAGAGAGAAAAAACAAGAATTTAAAATTGATTTTATTTAAAAAGGTTAAATGACTAAACTAAATAAATTGATATATTTATTTAATTTAGAGAGGAAAAAGATGTAAGGTAAAGCATTTAATTGTTAAATTAAATAATTTAAGGGCTTTAGGTAGAAAGTGTAATATTAATTAAATAAATTAATATTGACAGAATAGATCAATAAAGAGGTGAATTTGATCGTATGCGAGCGATCAAATTTAGATATCTACATTTTGCCCCTCTTTGAAATATTGTTAGAATAATAGTGTTTCATAGAAAAATAAAATGTAGATGATGAAGGAAGTGATAGGACTTGATGCCCTAGTATGAAAGAGGTTAAATGAGCTACCCAAGTGGAGGGAAAAAAGGAGGGAGATGTCCTAGTGACTGCCACGTAGGGATGGAGGAAAGATGGTTGGGTATGCCCCCTCGAGAGGGCGGTTGGGGAAGAAAATGGGCCTCGAGAAACTTCTCTATAGGAAGAAATGGAAGAAACCATTGGATAGAGCTCAAAAAATTGAGCAACTTTGGTTTTTGAACATAGTTGATCGGATGCACGGTTTGCAAATGGCGGCCCCAGGAAGTTAGGGAATTAGATGGAGGAGAAAAAAGTTAAATAGAAGGTAAAAAGTACCTTTTATTTTAAAAAGGGGGAAAAATAGGGGGAAGGGGTTAAAAGGTAATTTTAGAAATTACCTTATCTCATTTTCACTACAGGAGTTGAGAGAAGAGGAGAGGAGAGGAAGAAAACAAAGAGCAACAATGTCGCAAGATTATGACTTTGATATCATTCATTGAGCAGATGAGGTGCAGAGGTTCCATGTCCACTATGTGGTACCTCGCCAGGTTAGTAACAAAACCCCTCTAGTATATTTCAAACATTTGTAGCACATTTTTTAATGTCTATAGAAAATGTAAAAAATGGGTTTTATTGTCAGGTTAGAAAGAAAATGGGTAGGAACTAGAATTTCATGTTTGTAGTGGGTTAGGGGTAGGATAGAGTAAGAAACAACTCTGGGAGGGGTGAATCCACCCCATTGTGGGGTGGCATGGCCCCCTGGTTGGGACTGGCCACCCCATGGTGGGACGTTTTCTCCCCATCTCAGGGTGGGTTTTCCCTAGCTCAGGGCACTTCCACCCCGTGCATGGGAGTAATCGCCCTGGCCCAAGGTAGTTTCGCTCCACACGGGGGGTACATCCGCACCTTCTCGAGGCAGTTTCACTCCACGTGGAGGACGCTTCCGCCCTAGCTTGGGGTGGTTTCTCCCTATGTGAGGACCACTTCTACCCTGTGTGGGGGCATATTCGCCCCTACTCAAGGCAGAGGCACTCCGCAGACGGGGCGGAGTTGTCCTGGCTTGAGGCGGAGCCACTCCACAGGTTGGGGCGCAGCCACCCCGGCTTGGGGAAGAGTTGCCCCAAAGGCCCGAGGGGGATTCACCCCGACCCTAGGTAGGTTTGCCCCGACCCGAGACAGGTTCTTCCCTATGGAAGGCACATCCATCTCAGTAGAATCATCTCGATTTGGGGCAGGTTCGATGAGGCAGGGAGGGAGGAGCTAGAAAAACACAAAAAGGATAGAGGGAAAAAAAGAGTGTCTCAAGGCTAAGAAGGAAACTAATAGTTTAGTTAATATGGATATAGAGCTTCAAGCGATTACAAACACATAAGCGATAGTCGAAGGAACTGGCAGCGACTATGGCAGCCATGACTAGAGCAGATCATGCAGTCTTGGAGCATGTGGGGTTATTGCACTTTTTACAGTTCCTAGTGATGAGGGCACATCGAGCAATGCTGACAACATTGATAGAGAGATGGAGTTTAGAGACATTGACCTTCCATCTTCCGATGGGGGAGATGACAGTGACATTGGAGGATGTATGGCGCATCTTGAGGCTACCCATAGCAGGGTTGTGAGTGAGCAATGTGGTATCGAGAGGGGCAGAGTTAAGTCACACCATTTCAGTGTTATTTGGAGATGAGGATCTGCCCATATAAAATGGATAGTTGGACTTGGATAGATGTTTGTCAGTGAGGATACCACCTCTACCATTATTTCTATGTGGTTTGATTAGTGGGATATTGTTGTCGGACTGTAGCAGGTGGTTTTGCAGTCTACAATTTATGGAGGTGATTTGATATATTGTCAAGTGGCACAAGGGACAGTTCTCATGGGGTACCTATGTATTAGCATATTTATATAGAGACATGCATGTGATCTGCTACTAGAGGTCGATGAATTTGACACACACGACCCTATTATAGGTTTGGTGTGGGAGCACATTATAGTGACAATACCCCTAGTGGTTAGGGGAAGAGAGGAGGATGATAGGGAGCCTATGGCCTAGGGGTATGGGGAGGAAAGGGGTTAGGTTTTGTGGTACAAGATGCATAGGGATATGGATGGGTGGAGGAGAGTGATGGATAGCTTGCAAGAGAGGGACATATTATAGCATTTGTATATGTATCGACAGTTTAGGGGATGGAGGGAGGAGGAGGATAGACATTAGGGCTATTTTATGAGCTGGTGAGTCTTGATTGGGAGCCAGCTACGCATAGTGGAGGTGCATAAACTAGACAGAGTGTTGAGATAGTTTGGGCTGGTACACGATATTCTGGAGGCACTCGTCATGTTTCATTGACTCACCAGAGAGTGACCATGGGGAAATGCTTTTACACTGAGGGATGCTAGAGTGATGTGGGAAGTGACAATGCAAGTGCCCTACCCAGGGACAATTATTGGGGTGGAGGATGTAGGAGTGACGATGCGATATACCCAATGCTTCCACAACCAATGGGACATGATTACACCAATAGTTCCCATTGTAGGAGTTATTAGATTGAATGATTTAGAGAAGGATGAGAGGCGAAGGATAGGAGGGGGGAAGCAAGGGGGTATGGAAAGAGGATTTAAAATAGGAATGTCAGAGAAATGGGGAGATAAAGTAGAGAGGATGAACGAGGTGGTAGGGTAGCCAGTTAGAACGAGATGGAAATGAGAAGAGATGAGAGGATAGGAGGGGGAAAGGTGAGGATTGTAGGTAGGAGCCGAGGAAGACTCGGATGTCAGGAAAGATGGAAAGAAGAGAAGAGAGGACAGTGGAGGAGGATTTGAGTAAGAAGGGTCAAGTGGGTGTAGGATGAGGTAGAGGTTGATGCGATGGATGTAGATGGGCCAAATGTGGAGGTGTTGGAGGTAGAGCCATTGGCAGCGGTTCATTGTTTGGTATTAGAGGATCCTACTGCTTAGCTGAGAGATACTATGAAGAGGCTTCAAATTACAGATCAGAGGTTGAGGATAGCTTAGGCAGAGGTGACCAAACTTAGGGCTGAGTTAGCAAGGGTACAAGCAGCAGGTTAGAGAGATTATGGATTTATTGTTGACCACCTATTCACACAGGTAGCAGTGGTGGAGAGGGAGAGAGATGGACTACGGGCTAATATACAGGGGGTACGGGATGAGTTGACTACTGTGATTTGGGAATGTGACAGATTATAAGAAAAGGTTCTTATATTACAAGCTAAGGGGGAGCCAGCAGATCAGGGGCCAACAAACACTAGGCAGGAGCTCGAGGAGATGAGGGGTCAGATACAGATGACGCAGGCAGAAAAAGATGTAGCACTGGCACGGGTGTAGGTCATAGAGGTGGAGAGGGATGTAGCCCAGGCATAGGTGCAGGTGTTGCACAATGAGAGGGAGGTGGTAGAGGCATAGATATAGTCTCTTCAGAGGAGGAGAGAGGAGGTAGTTTCAAAGGTATCTTCATTGCAAAGAGAGCGAGATGCATCAAATTTGATAGTACAAGAGCTACAGAGGGACAGGGATGCAATGGTGGCTCGGTCACAAGCTACACAGAGGGAGGGGGATGATGTAGATGTTGTAGGGAGAGCAAGATGCAATAGTGGCTAAGTTGCAGTCAGTACAGAGGGAGAGGGATGTTGTAGAGATGTGGATGCAGATGTTGTAGGGACAGTGGGACGCAACAGTGGCTCAGTTGTAGTTAGTACAGGTTGGTGATGTGATAGGGGTAGACATATAGGGGTTACAAAAGGAGAGGGATGTAGTAGTGTCTAGGGCAATGGTTGTCAAGGAGATGAGAGATCAGGTTCAGGCAGAGATGGTGCAATTACGACTATCACAGGAGGCTTGGGAGTAGGAGAGGAGAGTGATCACTAGAGATCGAGATAGGTATCATCAAGAGCGGAACTTTGCTCGGGTCTAGGTTGCTAAGCAAGAGGAGAATGTGAGGGAGGAAGGATTTTGGATGGCCGTGTATTATCATGCAGTTCCAGATCTGACACAATAGATATTCCAGTACATTTGGTAGACACCACAAATGCCAACACCATCCCAGACATTGGGGACACAAAATCAAGGTTTTAGTGAGTCACAAGGGGTTTCTCCAAGTAGGAGGTTAGTACCTAATTCGCCTCAAAGATCAGATGTGGGTAGCTCATTCGGCAGATGACAGGCTACTGAGTTTTTTATAGGTGTAGGGTGGATGGATAGTTCAAAGTGACAACGATTATTTTTAGAGCCTTATACTGATATTTCATCTTATGATTTTGTATATGATGGGCATGCATTTTGATGCCATCGATAGACATTATTTTGTGATGGAATTTTGGATTGTGATATATTTATGTGGTATACATATCGGCCCTTATTGACACCATGTTCATGCATTGGATGGATGATTTGATATATGCATATGTTTTATCTATGATGGCTTATGTGGATGTTTACGTATGGAGGCTTAATTGATTTGTTGATGTGTATGTATATGTTTATGATGGATTATGTGGATGCTCATTTGATTTTTGGCATGTATGTATATGTTTATGATGGCTTATGTGGATTCTTATTTGAATGTTATATACATGCAGGATGGTATGTATTATGAATCTAACACTTTGTGTTGCAGGTGGCGATGTATGCATGAACAGTAGAATGGACCATAATATGTGTGGATTTAAAAATGATAATGTACCTGTAATGGATTTAAAGCTGTAATGAATTAATAGTACAAATAGTAAATTATGAAGGGTATTAACACATGATCATAGGCGTCAATAAGGACTTAAATGATAAAAAAAATGGGGAGATGTACGGGTGTAATTTGGCACCTGTCAATAACCCTTAGTATCTTGAGAAGAATGGGAGATAGGGGGTAAAGTGTTTGCAAAACCAAAATCATAGGATGAATGCAATGCAATAGTAATGATTATGAAATGCAATCCTAATTGTGGATGCTAAATCTGCAAATGGCTAAAAACAAACCTTAGCATTGTTATTTAACACAAAGCAAACTAAAAACATCCCTATGAAATAATGAAACATGTTAATCATGCAATAAAAGGAATCCAAAAAAGAACTAAAGAAGCATACAAACAATATGATCAACTTTATCTCATAGTGGATTGGTGCTATTGTAGAAAATAGCCCTTTCCAAACCCTTGATCAAGCTAAGCTAAATGATGAAATTGCTATGAATGTGATATGAAGATGGTGTGGGAAAAATCAGTTCTCAAGGAGAGTGACTTTGCAAGAGATTTCGGAGTTGTGGAGGATTTGCTTGAGGATGAAGCCTCTATTTAAAGATTTTCAAATGTTGAGTGTTGAAGAGGGACCAATGTGGGACTAAGAAACAAGCCAATGAAAAGAGGCCACTTGTCATCATGTGAGTGGTTGATGCATGTGCAAGATTTGGGAAATGTGCCCAAGAGGGGGAAATTTCAAATTCAAATTGTGAAATAAATGTTGAGTTTGACTTGTGCAAGGGACATGCAAGAGCCATGTAAGAGCTCATAAATGACTTGTTGGATGTACATGTCCACTTGTTTTTGAATTCAAATTCTAGGGAATATTCCATTTTGAATGAAAATGTTGATTTTAATAAATCAATAAATTGATTTATTGGTGCAAGTGGCTAAATCTAGAGAATGCAATTGGTGAGGATTAGCATTTAATCAGGATTAATTAGCTAGGATGATGATTAGGATGAGTTTAATGGTGCTTAGATGATTTTGACTTTTAGGACTTAAATATTGATTTATTTAAATAAAAAAAGGATGGAAATGGCTTTTGATATTTTAATTAAATAAAGTTTGATTTATTTAATTAAAGGATGATGTGAGCCTTTGATTTATTTAAATGCATAACCTTAGGACTAAAGACCTGATTTTCCTAGTGAATGGATTTGCTGCGTTTGATTTATTCAATGAGCGGATGACTATGCATAATGCTAATTTTGTGTGTCTACATTTTTCCCCTCTTTGAAGCAATGTACTTGTTGCATTGGTTCAAAGAATAAACTTTCCGCGATCAAAATTCAAAAAAAAATTGATTTTTCGGATGCCCCAGCAGAAAGAAGTACACTGGTACATTGCCCCCTCAAGAGATCAAGCAAAAAGATTCGATTTGAGGGTCGATCTCACGATAAAGAGGTTCAAAATGGATGGTTATGGACGATGATGCAAATGAGATGATTTTAAGATGCTTAGAATAACAAATCTATATTATCCTAAACAACTTAAATGATGATATGATGTGAGATGGATGAGATGGATGATGTGCTATGGTATGATTATGAAAATGGATGCTTTATGCAAATATGTGATTTATGAGATTCTTAGACTAACAGATCTATATTATGATGATGATGCAAATGAAATGCATGTGAAATGATCGATGTTTCCAATTATGGATGATATAAATGATATGTGGTATGTTGACAGTTTTCTGGATGCATGATGGATGCATTGGTGATGATGATGTTAGTGCAGAAATGAGATGATGATAAGAGGATCCCACAAGTCCATGATCTGACAAGAATTTATTAGAGATGATGATGATGATGATGATGATGATGATGATGATAAATGATGATGATGATTTTCTTATCAAGGATTGAGATTTTTAAAGGGCTACTTACCTTATGTTTGATTACACATGTAGATACGATGCATCAAGGTATATAGAACCAAGATGGCATTGTACCTAGTGCAATGGACTTTGACTCGACAAACAGATAGGAGTATTCTTGTTCACACTTGATGTACAAAAACCTTGCTAGGACGTACCTAACAAAGCAAGTATTCGCCAAGTTATTTTACAAGAACATCCAACAAGCACAACAAACAAAAGATAATGATTGTTGCCCCATTCCTATCTCTCTAAATCCTTCATTTGGACATCATCGAGAGGTCCTTGGAATGAGCGCAATAAGATAAATCAAAAGAGATGATCAAGTACACAAACAAGTCAATGTTCTTCATACCTTTTTCCAGAGGGATTTGTTTTGATAGGATAAGAATCCAAGGTGATATCCAAAATGATGCCCATTGTCGGAACGATATATCCTAGGACATGCATTGTATAGGATGATGATGGTTTGATAAGTTGATTGATAGGCTATTGATATAATGTTGATTGATATGTCTGAAAATGATCAAGAGTTTGATTTTGTTTTAAAGGTTTATTGTTTGCTTTTGATTTTACGATTGAAGATTGATTTTGCTGATTGTTGTGATTGTTTTTGTTTGTGTTGCCAAAAGATGAAGGTGACGATCAGTTTATTATGGATGATTGATTATTGCGAGTACAAGAGAGATGAGATGGATGGATTTTTTCAAATATTTGGATGTTTTTGACGTTTTGAAATGTTTTGAGGCTATTTTTGGTATTTTCAAGATTTTACAAATGTTTTGATTTTTTTTTTTCAAATGTTTTTGGATTTTATGAGATTTTATGAATGTTTTTGGATTTTTCTGTCTCGGGGGCTGATAAGAGATGAGCCTTGCCTACGTTTAAGCTCAGAGACGAGTAGTTCGGATACCATGTTTTTTATGTTTTCTGTTTTTGACTTGTTTTTGGACTTTGATATGTTTTGAATGTTTTTGGATTTTCGCATGATTTTGACGATTTTGATATGGATGTGTGTGATGATATAAGTGCTCTATTTGGGAATTTTTGAAGACCAAGCTAAGGTTGATTGATCGAATCGATGGATTGATGATGATGATAACATTGTTGAGAATACACAACAATGCAAGGATTTGTTGATCAGGAGTGATGATGATAACATTGTTGAGGATGCACAACAATGTGAGGATAGATGATGATAACATTGTTGAGGATACACAACAATGTAGGGATAGTGTTAAGAAACACAAGGATTAGGATGGATATCCCAAGATGATGGATTGATGATGATTTGATCAAGACTGATGATGATAACATTGTTGAGGATGCACAACAATGCAAAGATAGTGTTAAGCAACACAAGGATATCCTGATGATTTCTTGATTGGATTTGATTGATCATGATTGATGAAGCTTGGTTTGAAACAAAAGATGTTTGAATGATTTGATGTGTAAATTGGATGCGACTGATAGTGATTGTTTGGATTGATGTTCGATGAAAGATGAATACATGATAAGGGATGTTTTTTCATCAAAATATGCCATGGGCTAGTGATTTGGATTTTGGATTGCAAATGCTGGACCAGTTTGATTTCCCGTTTTCCAATGTTCGGATCGCCACATAAATTAGAGGGTATAGATCAAGATTTATTCCTAAAGCAAGATGTAAATATTTACCCCCAGTGCCTAGCAATGTATGGAATTCCATGGATGGATGCCTGGATAGGTGTATGGATGGATATGGATTATCTTGCGATAAGATAAGGTGTTCAGATAACAAATACTCATTTAGATAATGCTTCATGGCTTAGATAATGCTACATAGAGGATCAATGAAAATGACCCATGTCAAAATGTTTTAAGCAAGCGTAAAGTGTGCCCCAAACTTTTTCAAGATCAAGATAACTTGGACTATGGACACAAATGTACGAAAAATGGATTGGATCAATGGTTTATGGATGGATGGATTTATTTTGGCTGAGATGGATAGGATGCTAGATTTATTACGGATGGGATGAGATGCTTTCAACTAAATTGGCACATGTAGATGCTCGATTCCACACATGATGCCTATTTTCTAGGTTTTCATCATGGTCTTGCCCAAAGCGCTGCCCATGCGGTTTTCACTAGAGGACAATTTTTTTTCTCTTTGCTGTTTTCAATCTTTTTTCTGATTTTTTTGGATTTTTTTTATTTTTATTTTTCTGAAAGATTTTAAGCTCATGCTGAATCACAAGGTGTTGTTGTATAGATGCCCTGTCATAATGTGCCATGATATCCTACTTGAAGAATTTGCTTTGCTCAAGATACGTGCACTTGAATGCAACTTTTGGATTCCTGATTTGTTTTATTGATACTAGAGTTGACTTCATCTCTGTGTGCACATCGCGATAGAGTGCCTTCTAAATCCTTATGATAAAGGGTCGTTGCCAATACATGGTCAATGTGAGAATTGGATATCATGCGTGGAGGCATGGATGGAGTGTGTTTAGGATAAAAGATGGATTGGTTGACAGTTTGGAACCTTTGACTCTCAAACTTGGGAAGATGAGAAATGATGGGTGGATACAAAAGTGTGTGTGGAATTAGGACCAACTACTTGATACACCTTGTCATTAAAGCGGCTGATTTTCTTGTGGACATCTTTGATGGATACTTTTCCCTTTTATTTTTCCCCATAGTTTCTTTGACTGATGGAGTTTGATAGGGATGATCTTTCTTTGTATTTTTGGTATCCATTTGTATTTGATATTTCCATTATGCTTCGGCTTCTTTTTCTTTGATAACATTCTTTGTACTTTGATTCAATTCTTTCTTTTGACGTTGGTCCCAATTCGTGGATGGGGTGATGGGGGGATGAAGATTTATGACATGGCTGGTTGTAGTATTGGCATCGGTTTCATCACAAGGATTCTTTGTGCTCCCTATATTGATGCTTGCTTGAGACGAAGTTGCCCCCAGTATGGTAGAAGTAGTACCTTCATGCTTTGATTATGCCTGTTTTAAGCTCATGCTGAATCACAAGGTGTTGCTGATGTAGATGCCCCTGTCATAATGTGCCATCGATATCCTGCTTGAAGAAGTTGCTTTGCTAAGATACGTGCACTTGAATGCAGCTTTTGGATTCCTGATCTGCTTTATTGATACCAGAGTTGACTTCGTCTTGGTGCGCACATCGTGATAGAGTGCCTTCTAAATCTTTATGATAAAGGGTCGTTGCCAATACATGGTCGATGTGAGAATTGGATATCATGCATGGAGGCATGGATGGAGTGTGTTTAGGGATAAAAGATGGATTGGTTGACAGTTTGGAACCTTTGACTCTCCAAACTTGGGAAGATGAGCAATGATGGGTGGATACAAAAGTGTGTGTGGAATTAGGACCAACTGCTTGATACACCTTGTACGTCGCTTGAAAAGCCTAATTTTTCTTTTGTGGACATCTTTGATGGATACTTTTCCCTTTTTTATTTTGCCCCATAGTTTCTTTGACTGATGGAGTTTGATAGGGATGATCTTTCTTTGTATTTTTTGGTATCCATTTGTATTTGATCTTTCCATTATTCTTCTCAGCTTCTTTTTCTTTGATAACATTCTTCGTACTTTGATTCAATTATTTCTTTTGACGTTGGTCCCAATTCGTGGATGGGGTGATGGGTGGATGAAGATTTATGACATGGCTGGTTGTAGTATTGGCATCAGTTTCATCACAAGGATTCTTTGTGGTCCCTATATTGATGCTTGCTTGAAACGAAGTTGCCCCCAGTATGGTAGAAGTAGTACCTTCATGCTTTGATTCTACTTGCTTTGAGATGTCTTGTTCAGTAAACATGCTCTGAAAAATGACCACTACAAATGATGTTATTTTGATTGGATGCTCTGCTAACTCTGAAGTATCTTGTTTTGTCTGACTAGCTTCCTTGAGTGGATAATGTTTGATATCTTTATTCATGATGTCCTCGGTATGAGTTTGAGACATATCTAATCTTGTTGTTGACAACTCTATTTGACTATAGGAATCAGTAATTTTCTCTTTTTGTGCAACAAAATCTTGTTCTAAATGAAGATCATCCACGTGTCCATCCATAGAAAGTGATAGGGTAGGGTTGGATGGAACACTCACTTTCCCATGCTCTGGGTCTCACCTTGTCCAACCCCCTTGGTGTCACTCTCCACCTTCTTAACCTATAGGTCCTAATGCTTGTTAGGTACCCCTGGTTCTCCTACCCAACCCTACTATCATCTCCATTTCCCTCACCAACCAATCTTGGTGCTCTCTCTACCATTCCCTCCTTAGCCCTTAATCTTCCTAAAGGCTAGCTAAACCTCCAACCTTCAATAACTCGATGCAGGGGTGTGTGTTCTCCCATGGCTTCAAGACCTTCCTCCTAGGGTTCTTGTAGGCTCTCCCAAGCTCCATCTTTCCATTGCTATCATCAAACCCTCATTTAGGTTTAAAAAGGCTACTAGCCTTGAGCCCCAATTAGGTCTCCTAACCCGAGAAAATAGGCTCAATCTCCAATATTTCTAAAGAACATCAAAATATTCCCATGGGGATACTGGTTAAATTTCCTACCTCTCAAATATTTTTGAGGTTATAGGCCTTCACTATCCGTACACAGGCGTAACCCTCATTTTGTAAGAATTAGGGCTTTTTAGGCCATTTTCTGACCACATAGTGAACTGTCAGCTTTTCCCAATCACCAAATGGACTGGTGAAACCTCTTCCTTCATTCCAAGCCTTTGTAATGCCTCCTGCAACCACCACACACTTGGTTTTTCCAGGGGATTGACACCCCTACAACTTTAGTGCTCTGCACTCTTTGACTGTCCTAGCCGGGCACTGCCAAGCTCGCCTAGGAACAGTCTTTTGCCATGGATTCCTAGCTCCTAAGGACTCCTACCTCTACCTTATTAATAAACATGTAGCTTAGCCACATTCCCAACAAGCCTGTACTCTAGGTACAGTGGTAATGTAAGCTAAAACCCCATTTTCCATAGTCTACAAGTCAAAACTGCAATTGAAGAAAGAACAAAGTATTTACAAGAATACTTGGAAGCGAGTAACCTACTATCTACTGTTCCAAACAATGCTTGACAAGAAATTTCACTACATTCTAATCTATACTAGATGCCAAGTTCAATCCATTAACCTACTAATGCAAAAATAGGAACAAAAACAGAAAATGCACACTTAAAATATCATTGTCTTCTTGATTCCAAACTGATTACAAACTCAAAATGATTCCAACATCAATTCCAAATTGAGGCACACCTTTTAAAGCTTCATAAAGTTGTTACTTCTCCCCTTGGTTGGACATAACCACCATATTAGGCCAAAATTTCACAAATGCAACATTTTGGGCTTTATTTCCAACTCCTAGTGAATCCTAGTGGAAACAAGTTGTGAAACTCATCCATTCTACCATGAGCTACTAATCCTCCTTCCTTGTAACATGTTCTAACACCTCTAACTCAAAACTAAATGGTCAACATGACCTTAAATCATCATCCATTCTACCATGAGCTACTAATCCTTGAAGATTTCCCTATTGTTCTAATCCAAATTCTTGACTAATCCCTTTTACTTTATCAAATCAGCTACATTAAACACTGGAGAGATCCGTAGATCGGTAGGTAACTCCACCTTGTATGCATTCTTCCCATACTTGGCTAATACCTTGCATGGACCCACTCTCTTCATCTACAACTTGGTTGATGTACCCTTCTGTAACCTTTATTTGTTGAGGTGGACCATGACATAGTCTCCTACTGCAAATTGTACATCTTTCCTTGACAAATCTGCCTTCTCCTTCAACTTTTGTGTAGCCTCAGTGACTATCTTCTTCACCTGCTCCTAAATCTCTTTCATGGTTTGACTGAAGTCTTCTGCATGTCCACTTCTATGGTCCATAGCTCCAAGATCTCTGAGCTCACATATTCCTCTTGGGTGCATCCCATGCACTATTTCAAAAGGACTCTTCCATGTGGTCCGGTTCACACTATCATTGTAAGCATACTCAGCTTGTGAGATAACCATATCCCATGTCTATCCATACTCCTTAGTTAGGCACCTTAGAAGGTTACCTAGCACCCTGTTAACCACCTCTGTTTGACCATCGGTTTGAGGATGGTAAGCTGATCCAAATGACAGGTTGGTACCCAATCTACTCCATAGATTCTTCCAAAAGTGACTCATGAACTTCACATCCCTATCTAAAACAATGCTCAAAGGCAATCCATGGATCCTTACAACTTCTTTGAAGAAGATATGAGCTATGTAACTAGCATCATGAGTAGTTTTGCAAGGGATAAAATGACTCATTTTGCTAAATCTGTCCACTACTACATAGACACTATCAAAACCAGTCTTGGTCTTAGGAAGGCCTACCACAAAATCCATGCTTACTCACTCCCATGGTCTGTTAGGAATGGGTAGGGGTTGATATATACTAGCATTACTAGCTCCTCCCTTAGCTTTCATACACACAACACATTGTTCCACATACTTTCTAACATCTCTTGCCAACTTAGGCCAGTAATAGAATCTTTGCACTAGTTCTAAAGTCTTGTTGATGCCAAAATGTCCACTAAGACTTCCATTATGCTTTTCCTGAATGATATTTTCCCTCATTGACCCTCTTGGAACACATAACTGATTTCCTTTAAACAATAACCCACTTTGCAAAGTATACTTTGAGTATTGGCTATGGAAATCCCTATGCTCTTCACTTGTATCTCTTGCACTGTCAACAACCTCCTGCTCAAAGCATCTGCTACTTTGTTTAGCTATCCCTTCTTGTGCTTGATGATGAAGGTAAAAGCTTGGATGTATTCCATCCACTTCAAATTCCTATTACTCAAATTCTCTTGAGTGTTGATATAGCTAAGTGCCCGATTGTCAGTAAAGACTACAAACTCCTTGGGTAGAAGGTAATGCCTCCACTTCCTAAGTGACTGAACCAAAGCATAAAGTTCTAAGTCATAGGTTGAATACTTCTTCTTTTCTTCATTGAGCTTCTCACTAAGAAGGCTATAGGCCTGCCCTCTTGACTTAACACTCCTCCTACTGCCACTCCACTTGCATCACATTCAACAGTGAACAATTTGTCAAAACTAGGTAATAAGAGAATAGGTTGAGTTGCCACCTCTTTCTTTAGTTTCTCAAACCCTTTCTCAACTTCTTGAGTCCACACAAACTTAGTTTTTAAACCACCCTTGATTGTATCTAGGACTGGTGCACATATACCACTAAATTTCCTTATGAATTTTCTATAAAATTGAGCCAAACCATGGAAACTTCTTACCTCAGTCCCTGTGGTTGGTGTAGGCCAGTTTAGTATAGCTTCCACCTTGCTTGGATCCATCTTCAATGATCCTTTGGACACTACAAAATCCAAATATACAAGCTCTTGCTTAAAGAACTCACACTTCTCTAGATTGATTGCTAACTTCTCTTCTTGCAATCTTCTAAGAACCATCTCCACATGCTTTAGGTGTTCTTCTGCTGTCTTACTAAAGATGAGTATATCATCAAGATACACTACCACAAATATCCCTGTAAAGTCTTTAAGCACTTCATTCATGAGCCTCATGAATGTGCTAGGGGCATTAGAGAGGCCAAATGGCATAACTCTCCACTCATACAACCCATCATTTGTCTTAAAGGTTGTTTTCCACTCATCACCATCCTTAATTATGATCTGATGGTATCCACTCTTGAGATCCAACTTTGTGTAGTATTGAGCTCCTCCAAGACAATCCATTAAGTTTTCAATTATAGGAATAGGGAACCTATACCTAATGGTGATCCTATTTATTGCTCTAGAATCAATGCATAACCTCCATTTACCTCCCTTCTTGGTTGCTAAGACTACCGGTACTGCACATGGGCTGATGCTCTTTTGAATCAATCCTTGATCCAACAAATCTTGCACTTTCCTAGCTACCTCTAGATTCTTATTCTGATCCAGTGTAAGCTTATAAGCTGATTTGTTAGGCAATGAGGCTCTAGGTATGAAGTCAATTTGATGACTTATGGCTCTCTTTGGTGGTAGAGTTGCAGGTGCACCATCACTTACAATGTCCTTGAACTGATCTAGCAACTTTAGGACTGCTCTGGGTATGACTGTCTTTTTAGCCTTGTCTTCTTCTTTAGGTTGTAACGTAACCACATATCCTTCACCCCCTTGATGTAGGTTGTTAAGGAACTCCTTCCCACTACTCAACATGACACTTGGTGTCTTTGACTATCCCTCTTCTTCTTCTGACAGTGACTGCAACTTGAAAGTCTTCCCATCCTTCTTGAAAGAAATGTTATTCTCTTTCCCATCATACATGGCACTTCTGTCATACTGCCATGGTCTGGCCAATAGTAGATGGCATGCAACCATGGGTAAAACATCACAAATCAACTTGTCCTTATACCCTCAAATGCAAAACTCCACTGTTACTTGCTCATTCACTAGAACACTCTACCCTTTGTTGAGCCATGTTACCTTGTAGGGGTTAGTGTGGGGTACCTTTTTCATTTTCAGTTTCATTACTACTTCTTCTGAGATGATATTGCCTGTTGAACCTGAATCTACAATGACCTTGTATACTTTACCAAGTATCTTTCACTTCACTCTAAATAGAGCTCTTCTTTGTTTTGGTTCTTCCTTGACCGGTTGTCTGATCAACACTCTTCTAAACATCAGATTCTCTCCTATCTCAGATTTAATGTGACTGACCTCAGGTGACTTAGGACTCATGGTGTCCTCTTGTGCATAAGCCACTCTCTTCTCATTGCTTAATGAAGATGCTTTCTCCGGGCACCTATAAGCTGGGTGTCCAACTTGACCACAATGGTAGCATTTCATGTTTGCAAAGTATGAATTGCTCCTACCTACTCCTCTTCCTCTATTTGAACCTCCTTGAGGACCTCTACCTCTGTTATATCCTCCTCTAGAAGATGTTTCACCTCTATGCTCTGTGAGTTTAGACTCTCCATGGTTTCTTTGCTTAGTTCCTCTACCTTGGTATCCACCTCGCTGTCCTCTTTGATATCTTTGATCTCTGCCTTTGCCTCTGCCCTTAGAATCTTGGCCTTACTTCCTCTTGTTTCTTTCCTCAATCTTGATAGCTAATTGATAACATTGATGTACTGTCTTAGGACTTAAAAGAGCCATCTCCTCTTGAATGTTCCATTTCAAGCCATTAAGATACCTAGCCACCTTGAGACTTTCATCTTCTGAAACATTAGACCTCATACAAAGTTTTTGGAACTCCTCTGTGTAGGTATTCACATCTTGGTCTTTCTGCCTTAGGCTTTGTCTCTTCTTCTATAACTGAATCTCATAATCATCTGGCATGTATTCTTCCCTCACTTTGGCAACCATTCCTTTCCAAGTTGAAATAGGTTGCTTGCCTTCCTTTTCCCTCTTTTTCTGAATGAATTTCCACCATGTCAAGGTAGAACCTCTTAATGTTGATTTGGCCACCTTTACCTTCTATGCTTCAGTGAATCCATCACATTCAAAATGGTTTTCCATTCCCTCTATCCAATCCACAACTAAATCAGCTTCCATCTTTCTACTAAATAGTGGTATTCCTTCAAGTACTTTCCCACTCAAAGCCTTCAATGCCTTCAAGAAAGGCTCTTCTTTCAAAATAGGGTCAGATTTAGGGATCTTATCTTCCTCTGCAACCTCTTCTTTCTTTGGTACCCTTCCTTCAAACTGTGCTTCATTCAATGCTTGCTCTAGTTGGTCTATTCTTTCCCTCAATAGCCTATTGTCTTCCTCCTGCCCTTCGACCATCTTGGCCAATTCTTCATTGTCACCATGATGGTAGAATCACTTGACTCAACCTCTGACATCTATTATTCTATCCCAAATCTTTAACTTGCTCTGATACCAATCTGATAGGGTAGGGTTGGATGGAACACTCACTGTCCCATGCTCTGGGTCTCACCTTGGCAAACCCCCTTGGTGTCACTCTCCACCTTCTTAACCTATAGGTCCTAATTCTTGTTAGGTACCCCTAGTTCTCCTAGCCAACCCTACTATCATCTCCATTTCCCTAACCAGCCAATCTTGGTGCTCTCTCTACCATTCCCTCCTTAGCCCTTAATCTTCCTAAAGGCTAGCTAAACCTCCAACCTTCACTAACTCGATGCAGGGGTGTGTGTTGTCTCCCATGGCTTCAAGACCTTCCTCCTAGGGTTATTATAGGCTCTCCCAAGCTCCATCTTTCCATTGCTATCATCAAACCCTCATTTAGGGTTAAAAAGGCTACTAGCCTTGAGCCTCAATTAGGTCTCCTAACCCGAGAAAATAGGCTCAATCTCCAATCTTTCTAAAGAACATCACAATCTTCCCATGGGGATCCTAGTTCATTTTCCTACCTCTCAAATATTTTTGAGGTTATAGGCCTTGATTGTCCGTACACAGGCGTAACCCTCATTTTGTAAGAATTAGGGCTTTTTAGGCCATTTTCTACCACACAGTGAACTGTTAGCTTTTCCCAATCACCAAATGGACTGGTGAAACCTCTTCCTTCATGCCAAGCCTTTGCAATTCCTCCTACAACCACCACACACCTGGGTTTGTCAGGGGATTGACACCCCTGCAACTTTAGTGCTCTACACTCTTTGACTGTCCTAGCCGGGCACTGCCAAGCTTGCCTAGGAATATTCTTTTGCCATGGATTCTTGGCTCCTAAGGACTCCTACCTCTACCTTATGTACAAAAATGGAGCTTAGCCACATTCCCAACAAGCTTGTACTCTAGGTACAGTGGTAATGTAAGCTAAAACCCCATTTTCCACAGTCTACCAGTCAAAACTGCAATTGAAGAAAGAACAAAGTATTTACAAGAATACTTGGAAGTGAGTAACCTACTATCTACTATTCCAAACAATGCTTGATAAGAAATTTCACTACATTATAATCTGTACCAGATGCCAAGTTCAATCCATTAACCTACTAATGCAAAAACAGGAACAAAAACAAAAAATGCACACTTAAAATATCACTGTCTTCTTGATTCCAAACTGATTACAAACTCAAAATGATTCCAACCTTAATTCCAAATTGAGGCACACCTTTTAAAGCTTCATAAAGTGGTTACTTCTCCCCTTGGTTGGACATAACCACCATATTAGGCCAAAATTGCACAAATGCAACATTTTGGGCTTTATTTCCAACTCCTAGTGAATCCTAGTGGAAACAAGTTGTGAAACTCATCCATTCTACCATTCTCTACTGATCCACCTTCCTCGTAACATGTTCTAACACCTCTAGCTAAAAACTAAATGGTAAACATGACCTTAAAGCATTAAAACCACAAAATTTCATCCTAGGCTCACAAATTTGCCTAGTGCTACCTAATGCTACCTAGGTGCTCCTGCACCAGAAAGCATCTCATAGGTAGATGGTGGAGTATGTGCTACATGGATATGATTGTCTTGCATAGATAAGAGAGTATCCATGAGATTATTGTAGTATCTTGAAGATACAAATTCTTGATCTTCAATGATTTCGGAGTTGCTTTCGACATGCTTTGAATCAAGTTCTTGACATGGGTCAGTTTCAAAGGATGGATTGCTTACAAAGGGTTCTTTGATGGGAAATGGCTCAATATCCTCTTGATATTTGAATAGACTTGGATTAAGTGTCAAGTTGAGGATTCCTTCAGTATCTATAACCCTGAGGTGAAAGGGGGTCAACATGTCTTGGAAAGGACCATTGCTAGACCTTAGTGAACGATTTTGATCATGCTTTGGAATAAATTCTTGAGATATGTCCTCTAACTCATAAGGCGATGTAGAGACATTTTCAACATGATCATAGGTGGATGGATCATGCATTATGTCAATAGGATCAAATAATCCTAACACTCCTTGAAAGAGATCACTAAAAAGTGGCTCTTGATGTATGGTGAGTTGATCATCGAATTGTGTAGATACATCCTCAATGTGCTCCTTGATGGAGAGATTTTGATCATTATTTTTGACAATTGTGGTGGAGAGATTGTGAATGTCTTCGACCATAGAGTCAAGTGATGTTGATATTTCTTGAATTGGCTCATTGTCGAGTATTGTTGGTGGATTTTGATCGTGATTCAAAAGTGACTCTTGACATATGTCGATTTGATCATGGGATGAAGTAGACATAGCTTCAAGGTGCTTAGTGATGGATTGATCTTGATCCTTGTTCTCAACAATTGTCATTTTTTTTGTTTGTGCTTGTGTTTGTTGAGTAGCTTGAGAGGCTTGTTGCACTTGTTGAGCTTGTCTTGCTTGTTGTGTGGCTAGATATTGTTGGATGGCCTTTTGGTAGGCCTGGTGAGCTTTTAGCATAATGTCATATTGTCTTGATCCATTTGGTTTTAGTGGTAGTGGTGGAGGATTTGGAATTGCATTGGATGTAGTGATGAGTCATTGAGATACACTTGGAGTGATTGTGAGGGTTTGAGATGTGATGGGCATGATAGTGGTGGTTGGAATGATCGAAGTGATAGGGATGGTTGGAATGATCGAGGTGATAGGTCTTTGGGAGATCATGTTTTGATTTGGGATCAATGTTGTCATTTGATTAGATACCATCCATTGGTGTGATGTCGATGGTATATTCAAAGGATTTGACGTGATGGTTTGATTGGTGTTAGGTGGATTGATTTGGATGGAGTGATTGGTGCTAGGTAAGGGGGGAATCCCCAAGTCAAGGAATGATGTTGATATGGATAACAGTGGTGGAGATGTCTCTTGGCGTAATGACTCAACTATTTTGGTAAGTGTAGCAATTTTATCTAGCCAAATTTGTTCTTGATTTCAATGTTGACTTCCTTGATATAGTTGATTTGGCTTGTGTTTAAGCATATTTGGAGTGTGTACTTGTGTTTGATTTTGGACAATGTTCTAATTTGGGATGACACTCAGATTTGGCATGATAGGTTGAAATTGACCATTTTTCATGTTTGGAATATTCGTATGATTTTCAAATGTATCCATCCCAAATTTTGTCGGATTCATGTTTCAAAAACTTGTGCTTGGTACATTCTTATTTGTCTTGTAGGGATTTGGTGGGATGATGTTGTTCGTTTGAAGACTCATGCTTTGATTTTTTAGTTGATAGACTTCTAGGTTTGGATTTAGATTTACCATCGTGAAATGTGTTCCAATATTTGATTTGGGCATACTCACACTTGTTGTGCCATTGACATTTGTCGAAGGTAATGATCTCATGTATGGATTTTGATAATCGATGGGCATTGTAAGGCTTTGAAAGTTCAATTGATTTGGATTACTCATGATGTATGGATCAAGTTTGTATTCCATGTTCCTCTTGTATTTTAACCTTTTTGCAAAAGTGACCTCTAAGGTTCTTAGAATCAATGACGATATGAAGGATGAAAAGGGGAAATGATATGAGTGATGAACGTTTAGGAACTTTGGATCAATGCTAGACTTAGGGTTTGATTTTGATTGGTTTGATTGTATAATGAACCTATAAATCCTAAGATGTTAGATGTTATTTTAGGATGAACTTGTTCAAAGGATTACTAATTCAATTAAATGTATGAGAAAGGATGCATTCCCATACACCTAACTAAAAAAGGTGTTTTTGATTTTGATGATTTACCCAAGTCTAGAATGATGTTTCCAAAGCTCTAAAGTTGTTTGGTGGGATGGATTTTGATAAATGTTTGGATGGATGAAGTGTTTGATATGATCCTGAATGAACCTAGGAAGGACTTGTTTACGAGACCAAGATAGTGAAGAACATGCCTTTCTCTAAGAGTAATTTCAAAATCAAAAGACCAATGTTTGCATGAAAGCCATATGACCAAAAGATGCCAAGCACATGTGTGGGGTCAATTGATTTAATCTTTGCTTAATGGATTCTTTTTACCACAAACACACTCTTGGTTAGATTTTGAATCTAGATGTCTAATGTCTCAACTTTCCCCTTATCCCACAAAGTGTATTATGCAGAAATCAAGGAAATTTGAGGCAAGAGTTACCTAAAGCTGACTTTAGTAGAAGCAAAATGAGATGAAATCCAAATGTTTAGATGCCTCTAAGGATACGAATCCCAAGGGCAAGCAATAACATGTGAATTTTTTCAAGGATATTTGTGTCTCCTAAAGGGTTTGCAATTTTGATGATTCGTTGAATGTTGGTTTTCCAATGTTTTCGATTAAAGCACTGTGTTTTCAAATTGCCTCACAAGCAATATAACACCCTAGCTCAATTGGTACGTTTTTCTTGGTGGGCTTGCCTCATGCCCTTCGTAGTAGAAGAGATGATTTTACATGCAACCAAGGATAAAATATAAAGGTATGTTAAGAATGAAGTCTTAACCTCTATATTTCAACCAAGATCAGACATGGCAAGTAACTTCTTGGAATCTAAGTTCCAATGCACCACTTTGATAAACTCATTGGATGGACTGGATGGCTACTATAAACAAGGTTCTTAATGACACAACACCGGGGACATGGCACCTTGAGAGCATCCAACAAGCCACTAAAGGCTTTAATCAATCCTACTAGGGGCTCTTATACGTTTTACGGTAGTACCCTGTTCTGAAAGACACTATACGACTAAGGCCTACATACCATGAGGACTTGACAGTTTAGTCTTATCCATTTATATACCGGACTAAATGAAAAACTAGTTGGAGTCACCTTCGAGTTATCCTTTCGGATGTGTCTCTTAGGTAGGCCCCTCCAAAGGTGACTCAAAGCAATAAAATGCATTTTGAGTGTTTCTCTTGCACCCTAGATCACACGAAGCGCAAGGGGAGAGGATACGCATTCAAAATGCATCAAAGATAAAATCACTCAACTCAAACACTTGTTCTTTTTAGCCTCAAAGCAATGATGAGTTCATTTTAAAGCACCAAGACGAAGTGTGAAATTTGCCTTGTTAAATTTTTGCCCAAAAGTGACGTCTAGTTAGTTTCTAAGGTTCAATTTTAACCCAACTTTGAAAAGAAAACAATAATCTAGTAGATTAAAAATAGAAAAAAAAAGTGGGAAATGGACGCTTCAATCTATTTCAATAAGCATTAAAAAAATATTTTGTCAAGTTTAAGTTCAAGGCCCACTCTTCCAACTTAAATGTGTTTGTAATTTTCTCACGTGAAAAGGACCACCATTGTTTCTCGATTCCAACCCTACAAACAAAAACAATCACAAATAAGATTTATCGAGCAAGGATTTCATGGCTATTACAAAATCTAGCACTAAAAATCAGATTTTTTGATTACGAATGCAAGAGATCATTAAATTACAATTACTATGGACATTAGGAAATTAGAGCAATTAAATAAGCTCCGCAACGAAAACCCACAGCAAAGCAATGCCATACTTAGATCATAATCTATCCCTGCATTTTAAAAATTGATTCCAAATTCAAATAAAGGCTGCATATTTTCTATTAGAAAATGGTAAAAGAGCACTCATAGTTAAGACCATTGTAAGTGTATAGGTGGTGCGAGATCAGTGAGGTCATATTCTATTGTCTTCTCTTCACTCTTTCATACTGTTTAGTAATGTATAATCACATTTACTCTATGAGGACACTGACACTTTTATACAGATGCCTTGCACTCTCAAACATGATATAATCATTGCATCCACTATGGTTAATATTGCCGTTAAGACAAAGTTGCTCGCAGCATAAGGATGGTAGTGCTATTTATGCCCTCGAAGATAACATGACTGATGGCTGAGATGTAGGCAGTCTTACGTTAGCATTGAAAACATGTATAAAGGACTTTCCAGATTTATGAGTGCTTAGGTAACTTACATGAATAATAGAATGTTGCTTTTCCCACCTATTTTT
Organism: Sequoia sempervirens; assembly: GCA_007258455.2. Taxonomy (NCBI): domain Eukaryota; kingdom Viridiplantae; phylum Streptophyta; class Pinopsida; order Cupressales; family Cupressaceae; genus Sequoia; species Sequoia sempervirens. The sequence continues at coordinate 84,566,157 of VDFB02086081.1, read as the reverse complement.
AGTAATTTTAGTTGTATAATACTAAAACCGTGTAACCTATTCAACCACGCTACTCGCAAGGCTAAATATTTGCAGGGTAGGCAAGAAAATATCTTGGAAGATCAACATTTCTTTTTTATTACGTGGGCTTGATGAAATTGGAAAGCGATAGTTACTTTACCTACAAAATTCCTCCAATACGAGTGCTAAAAGGAATGGATGATTAATATCGCTTGCCTTAAAATGAAAGGACTTGCATTGCAATAGTTAACGCGTGGTGAAGAAGCTTTAAACTGGTAGCACTAATTGCTTGAAGATTTTCCCCCTCTTATCTAAAAGAAATAAATCAACGACCCTTTACCATTCTGATGTTTCCTTGGTCTCTTCCTGTCATAAATGCATTTCCAAAAAAAAAAATAGAGAGAACTTAATACAATATTAAAACTGACAACCCATCAATCTACTGTTGAAGGAATAAATGCAGTTAGGTAGGTGGCGTTGGAAACTTGTAGCATATGAGACTCTGACAGCCTCGAGCCTCAAAGATATTGCATTCATGGGATGTATTGATTGCAGGATACACGCAAGTTGGATTTGACAAAAAGGCTACAAAAACTTTCAAGCAAACGCAATTGGCAGGTGAGCAAAGGAGCCAACGAGTAAATGTTCAAAAAGCTTTCAAGCAAATGTAGTTAGCAGGTGTAAAGACTAATTCTACTGTTTTCTTCACAGAGTATGAGTACACGACATGCGCAAAACAGTTTTGAGATGGCGTGAGAAATTTTCAAGTGCCATGAAGATCTTGTTGTGCTAACAGACACTGAACCATCAGTAGGACAGATTTCTGCAGGGCTTCCTCCACCATTAACAAACTGCTCTAAGTTGTAGTAACTCTCCCAACTTTGAGTTGGACCTCGAGGCCGCAAACTAAATCATGTCTGAAAAATCTCTTCATATGGACATGTATCCCACCGATACACTCACTCTCTGACGTCCTCATCATTGTTAGAGCTCCGATATAGAATACGTGGTCCTTCTCTGTTGTATAATGTTAACCCAATTATGTATTCATGTAGCTTATCACGATCCTTTTGGGAAGCCGACTAGGGAATCGTAGCTGCCACTACATGAAATAATCAAGAGAATAACATGATACCTAAATTATGATACACATGCTCAAGTTAAAGTTTTAAACAATATTCTTGCATATCATACTCAGCTATGGCATCAACGTTAGAATTGCATCAATATATCAACAAATAAACAGAAAGGGACAAAGGCTAAAAACAAATCATAATAATAGTGACAAAACATCGAATGCTTTAAAAATTATCTTATTGCCCTCCTTCTAGCACCATTTTGTGGATGCTAAATCTGCAAATGGCTAAAAAAAAACATTAGCATTGTTATTTAACACAAAGCAAACTATAAACATCCCTATGAAATAATGAAACATGTTAATCATGCAATAAAAGGAATCCAAAAAAAGAACTAAAGAAAAATACAAACAACATGAATCAACTTCATCTCATAGTGGATTGGTCTTATTGTAGAAAATAGCCCTTTCCCAACCCTTGATCAAGCTAAGCTAAATGATGAAATTGCTATGAATGTGATATGAAGATGGTGTGGGAAAAAATAGTTCTCAAGCAGAGTGACTTTGCAAGAGATTGTGGAGTTGTGGAGGATTTGCTTGAGGATGAAGCCTCTATTTAAAGATTTTCAAATGCTGAGTGTTGAAGAGGGACCAGTGTGGGACTAAGAAACAAGCCAATGAAAGGAGGCCACTTGTCATCATGTGAGTGGTTGATGCATGTGCAAGATTTGGGAAATGTGCCCAAGAGGGGGAAATTTCAAATTCAAATTGTGAAATAAATGTTGAGTTTGACTTGTGCAAGGGACATGTAAGAGCCATGTAAGAGCTCATAAATGACTTGTTGGATGTACATGTCCACTTGTTTTTGAATTCAAATTCTAGGGAATATTCCATTTTGAATGAAAATGTTGATTTTAATAAATCAATAAACTGATTTATTGGTGCAAGTGGCTAAATCTAGAGAATGCAAGTGGTGAGGATTAGCAATTAATCAAGATTAATTAGCTAGGATGATGATTAGGATGAGTTTAATGGTGCTTAGATGATTTTGACTTTTAGGACTTAAATATTGATTTATTTAAATCAGAAAAGGATGGAAATGACTTTTGAGATTTTAATTAAATAAAGTTTGATTTATTTAATTAAAGGATGATGTGAGCCTTTGATTTATTTAAATCAGAAAAGGATGGAAATGACTTTTGAGATTTTAATTAAATAAAGTTTGATTTATTTAATTAAAGGATGATGTGAGCCTTTGATTTATTTAAATGCATAACCTTAGGACTAAAGATCTGATTTTCCTAGTGAATGGATTTGCTGCGTTTGATTTATTCAATGAGCAGATGACTATGCATAATGCTAATTTTGCGTGTCTACACTAATATGATTTTCCATCTTCGGAGCACTAATTCTTGCTATAGCATAAGACACCAAGTGCCAATGTATAGGCAACCAAGGCAAGTTAGCATCTAATGCATGAAACAAACACATAAACAAGAAGGCTATCCCAACACCCCAAAGTGGTGAAGACTTTGGTCAGGTCAGACATTGGGATAACCACAAGCATAAAGGGATGTCCCAACGTAACACAAGATCACATGAGTCTTGGTGGATACTACGTGGGGAAACCCAGCAGACAACAACAATAAAAGATCAAGATATGCCCCTCTATGAATTAGTCAAAGCACACCATAATATGATAAATTATGGTGGCCTTAACTAACTATAATAGAGAGCTCAAATGATAAACAAAAAACCAAAAGTATCAAAAGATTGGAATTAAATTTCAAATGTCCTTTGCCATAGGATCGAGAGGATAGATGGGGTTGATGAGGTCTATTAGGAAGGATGCATTTTGTTGAGACCAATGATGATGAATACTAAACTAAAAGATCTTTATGGCATGGGATGCTCAAAATCAATTGAATCTCCTACCACAAGTGGTTCTCATTTGTGAAGATCCAATTAGATAAGGGCATAGCTTGATGAAAAGGCATTAGACATGAGACTGACACACCCTACAGACCTAGGGGCTCGGGGGTTGATCATAGATTAACCTTGCCTACTTGAAAGCGCAAAACCCTCATAGTTCTTGAAAAGACTGTGGATAAAGTGGAAAGAAGACAATGGCGTCCGATGATGAATAACACAACACACAACACACAAATACCTCGGGGGAGGATCAAATGATCAACCTTTCCTATGTGAAATCGTAGGGGCAACATAGTTTGAAAAGGACTAAGAGGACAAACAAGACAAGATGGAAACTAGGTGAGACTGACATGATGGATTTGTCTAGATGATGACACAAATTATTGGATAGAAAAACAAACAACAGAAGCTTAGACTAGGATAAAAAGCTTAGGATGATGGATAGCATATAATTGTCTAATGCTCAATCAAAATGTACCAAGTGGCCAAGAATGGAACAAGAGAGGATGTTTGGATAGGGTGGATGGAGTCACAAATTAATTAGGACATAAGGTAGATAATGATTAAGCACTTTACAGATGATGCATGTTACTAGTTTTTCACCACCCATACCTATCCAAGGCACCACCAAAGGTGGTTTCCACCATAGGACAAATTTATTTATCTTTACTATTTTTGGATTTTTTGTATTTTTGTAGGTAGGTTTACCAAGCATATTTAGGTGTAGAACCTCTTTAGATGCATGATATTGATAGGCTCTTCAAGGGACTTTCCTTCAAGGGTAGCAAGTTTGTATGCCCCAGATCCATATTTAGTAGTTATGATATAAGGACCCAACCAGTTTGCTTCAAATTTTCCTTTCTTATCATGGTCCTGCTGAGTATGTTGGTTCTCAAGGACAAGATCACCAACCTAGAACTGTCAAGGATGAACCTTCTTGTTGTAGTTACACTTGAGGTGGTTTTGGTAAGCTTGCAGATGATCATAGGCTTTGATTCGTCTTTCATCAAGTAACTCCAAATTTGCAAGTCATGCAACATGAGCATCCTCCTAGCTGATAAGGTTCTTCATAGAAATCCTCAGTGATGGGAGTTCAACTTTGATTAGAAAGATGGCTTCGACACCATACACTAAAGCATAGGGGGTGGCACCTGTAGGGGTGTAGATGGAGGTGCAATATGCCCAGAGAGTGGGATGAATATGGAGGTACCAATCTTGACCAGTGTTATTGACAACCTCTTTGAGGATGCAGATAAGGGTCTTGTTGGTTTCTTCTACCTGACCATTACCATGGGGGTAATAAGGCATTGACCAACGATGTTGGATATGAAAGGTTTCATAGATGTGTTTCATGGCCTAGTTTTTAAAAGGTTTTCCATTATTGGAGAGGATGGTGGATGGAATACCATATCTGCAAAGAATATGGTAAAGGATAAGTTTTGAAATTTGAGTACCGGTGATTTGTAAGAGTGGCATTGCTTCCACCCATTTGGTGAAGTACTTAATGGTAGTAATTATGAATGTATGGTTGTCGGAAGATGGTGAGTAAATCTTGCCAATCAAGTTGAAACCCCATTGAGAGAAGGGCCATGGTGCTAGGAGTGGCTAAAGGTCTTGTGCCAGAGCATGGACCAAATCTGCATGTTGCTATCAGGGAAGGCATTTCTTTACGAATTCACAAGCATCATGCTCTAATGTAGGCCAATAATATCTAGCTCAAAGAATCCTTTTGGCTAAAGCCATACCATTTGAATGGGCCCCACAAACACCACTCTATACCTCTGTCAGTGCAGTATGGGCTTCGATCTCATTCAGACACCTCAAGAGGGTTCCATCATACCCATGATGATAAAGTGTATCATCAATGATAATGTATCGGGCTGAATGTTGAATAAAGGATTTTCATTGGTTTCGTGTGAGGTCTAGGTGTAGAATATTATCATGTAGATAAGTATATATGTCTTGATACCATGAGGAAGTGGGACCTACAATGTCATACACCATGTCAGTCTTAGGGATATCATATGCTGGGATTAAAAGTTGTTCCACAAGGAACTCACATTCTATTCTAACTTTAGGCATGTCAATCAGGGAGCCAATAGTAGCCATAGCATCCACTGCTTTGTTCTGTATCCTAGCAATTTGGTCAAATTGTATGAAGGTGAAATAGTTCTTGAAGTCATCCACCATGCATTTGTAGGGAAAAAACTTGTTAGATTTTTTTAAGAATTCATCATTAACTTGCTTAATGACCAATAATGAATCACCAAAGACTCTCAAGTGAGTTATGTGCCACTACTTTACAATTTGGAGACCTATGAGGAGGGCTTCACACTCAGCTATGTTGTTGGTACATGGGAATGCTATCCTGAATGATTTTGGGATGTAGTCACCTTGAGGAGTAACAAACATAATTCATTTTCCTGATCCATTATGAGTATATGAGCCCTCAAAATACAATGTCTAAGTAGGTGCTTTTGTAACTGTGAAAACTTGTTCATCTGGAAATTTAGTGACTAGAGGGTAAGCATCCACTAGGGGTGCCTCGACCAACTGATCAACTATGACTTGTCCCTTTATGGCTTTGTGATCCTTGTACTCTATATCAAGTTCACTTAGGAGAATGAACCACTTAGCCATGTGACCAGTTAAAGTGGTTTTGGATAACAGATACTTTAGTAGATCAATTTTTGCTATTAATTTGACTAGATGGCTGAGCATGTAATGTCAAATTTTTTGTGTACTAAAGACCACTACAAGGCAGGATTTCTCCATGGGGGAATAATTTAATTCATAGTTGACCAGTGTTCAACTAATGTAGTAGATTTCTCTTTCTTTTAAGGACTCATCATGTTGTGCCAATAGTGCCCCTAGTGCAACTAAAGTGGTAGAGATGTAAAGTAGGAGGGGTTTCCTTGGAATAGGTGGCATCAGGATTGGTGGATGAGCCAAGTATTCTTTGATATTATCAAAACCTATCTAACACTATTGGTTCCATCTGAAGGTAGAGTCTTTTTTTAGAAGATGGGTGAATGACTGACACTTATCTACAAGCTAGGCTATGAACCGACAGATGGATTGTAGCTTTCCTTAGAGACTTCTTAATTGTTTCAGATTGCATGGGGGTGGAATATCCAAAATATCTTTCACCTTGGTGGGATCAACCTCAATTCCTCTTCGAGAGACTATGAAACTCAACAATTTCCTTGATGTAACACCAAAGACACTTTTCTGGATTTAGTTGTAACTTGTAATTTTCTAACCACTTGAAGATCTCTTTTAGGATGGTAGGGTGCTATGCTTTGGTTCTAGATTTTCCTAGTAAGTCATCAATAGAATCTTCCATGATAATGTGGATGAGATCATGGAAGATGATAGTCATTGCTCTCTGATATGTTGTCCCCACATTCTTGAGACCAAAGGGCATAACATTGTAGCAAAAAGTACCCCAAGGTGTTGTAAAAGCAGTCTTGTGTTGGTCTTCAGGTGCAATTTGGATCTAATTGTAAATGGAGAAACCATCCATAAGGGATAACATCTCATGTCTTGCATTACAGTTGACCAACATGCCAATATTGGGTAGTGGGAAGTCATCTTTTGTACAGGCTTTGTTAAGATCCCGGAAGTCTATGCAAATTCAAATGTCTCTGTTTGGTTTGAAAACATGTACTTTGTTGGAGATCCATTCAGAGTAGTCAATGGGTCAAATAAAACCAACTTCTAGTAATTTCTCCAATTCCTTCTTGAATAATAATGCTACATGTGGATGGATTTTTTAGAGCTTTTGTTTCACAGGCTTGGCATCGAAGCGAACATCTAGATGATGAACTACTAAAGCAGGGTCTAAGCTTGGCATGTTTGAGTATGACACAACAAAGTTAATGATACCATCTTGGAGTAGTTGAACAATGACTGAATATTCTTGCTCTGATAGAGATTTGTCTACATAGGTGATTTTAGGGTTTTTCGCAGTACCCAGATTAACTTCTTGAGTTTCTTCAATTAGGATGGATGACCATGTGGATAATTGAGTTCCCACAAGGGGAAGATGAGCATCTCCATCCTCCAGCACCTCTTCAAGGTTTTCACTATCGGATGCATCATTTATTTTTACTTTTTCTAGGACAGGAAGTGCCTCAAGGAGGTTTTCACTAGATGACAGTTTTTTATTTTTCTTGTTTTTATTTTTGCAACTGGAGTGTTCATCTTCCCCTAATCCCATGAGGTTGACATATGTATCCAGGGAGACATTGGCAAGTGTGCTATCATGTAGGTCCCAATCAATGAGTTTGGGATGGTGAAGAGAAATGTTGATGGTAAAGATGGATAAACAGTCAAACATGGATGACAGGTTTATGTGATCAACATCATCATATGCATGGATGATGGATTCTTCCTCGGGTATGTCTTCCAAGGGACCCTTGTTCATAATAACACTATTGGAGGTAGTAGATGATGTTGCAGAGCCTTTTTTCTTTTTGTCATATCTGAGGCCTATATTCTGCAGCAACTTTGATACATCAATAGGTTGCAACCATCCCTATTCTTCCTTACCTAGGCCCCCACCTTGGTAGTTATGCTTTTTTGTGAACTTAGCTGACCAAGGGTATACTTCTTGAAATTATTCCTTTAGAGGAGGATCTGGTTGGGGTTCTTCACGGTATATCCACTAATTGATATCCTCTTCTGGTGTATCTGTCTTTAAACTAGGAGATTGAAAAGTGGTAGTGGGAATGTTTTTAGCACTAAAGGTGATAGTCTTGTCTTCTTTTGGTGTAGACTGTGAAGGTTGGTCATACATGTGTGGTGATAGTGGTATGTTTGCCACATTTAGAGTTGTGTGCATTTCATATTCACCACACCCCTTGTCAATGATTTGGACTTTGGTAATGGTAGGGTTGGTAGCAGGAGATGTCGTGGTTGTCATAGTGGAAGATGGATTGGAGGATGATGACTGAGATGCCCCCATTTCGACCCTAGGACAATAATGCAAATGAGGAAATTATGCTTCTAGAGCGCGACAGTATTCAAATGGTTGTGGTTCGGCATAAATGGTGATCTCTTTTCCATTAACCAAGAACTTTAGACATTGGTGGTATGTGGAGGGGACAATTTGCATGGCGTGGAGCCACGGGCAGCCAAGGAGGAGATTATATGGTAAGTCTAGATCAAGGACATGATAGGTAGTGTACTGAACTACATGTCCAACCTAGATAAGAAGACTAATAATCCCTTCAAAATTTATTTTCCCATTATCATAAGCCTTCATTGTGATGATTTGATTACTCAAATCCAATTGAGTATACCCTACTTGTTTTATGAACTTCAGAGTGCATAGATTGAGGGCGGAGCCATTATCTACCAAGACCCTTTTTATTTTATGATAGGCAACCAGGACATCAATGTGTAAGGGATGGTTGTGATTGGCATCAATATTTGGCATGTCATTCTGGCTGAAGTGTAGCTAGTAAGATAAAGCTAGGTGTCCTAAATCTTGGAACCATGTGGGATCAATGTCATTAGGTATGTGAGTTTCCTATAAAGCTCTGTTGAGTATTTCCTAATGCAGAGGAGAAGACTTAAGAAGATCCAAGATTGAGATTTGAGTAGGGGTCTTTCCTAAGTGATCAAGAATGTTGTACTGAGAGTATATAGAATTTGATTGGATGGATGTAGAGGCTACAGGTACAGTAATCCAAGATCATTGGGTAGTAACAACACATTGGGGATATTTAGCTTTAACATGTATCATAGACACACAAAGTTCTACTTGCTCAATGTAATGGACAATACCATCATAATTGAGGGGTACATTTTTATAGCTTATGTTATTTGTGTTGTTGTCTTGGGGATTGTTGTTGGAGGTGCTTGCACCTTGATTATGGTTAGGGAAGGTGTTTTGGTATATCTTTAATTGAGCATTGGATGATGAAACTTGACTGGTGTCAACTTTGATATCTCCTCGATTGATAAGATCTTGGACATAGTTTTTGAGACCTTGAAATTTATTCAGAGTGTGCCCTTTAATCTTATGGAATTCACAATATTCATTCTCCCTAAACCAAGCTAGTTTGGGCTTAGATTCATCAAGTGGTTTGGTAACAGGATATGTGATTGCACAGTTGACCTATAATAACTTATTGAAGATGACACTCAAGGGTTGAACTCCTAATTGAGTATACTGGCATTTGTCATTCCCTTGGTTGTTCTAGTTTGACTATTGAGGAGGATGAGATGCCCCTTATAGCATGGATATGGAATTAGGTACAGATGGTTGTTGCCTCTAAGATGTATTGGCCACCTGAACATATTTAGTGTCAGTGACACCATTATTCACTATGTTTTTGTTCTTGTTCCAAAAGCGTGACTTATCACCAGATGGCCCTTCTTTGTCATGGTTGTGTATCTTGATGTGCCTGTTACCCATTTTTCACCTATGGGCTCAATCAGGCAGGGTAACCCATGTTTTCAGAAGTTCTCGAAGACCAAATGGAGGAACACTTGCATTAGGATCACATTTTTCTAACTTGTTTGCTTCTTGTGCAAAGGCAGGGAAAAATGATGTTTTAATTCAACACGTGGATTAAATGTGGCTCCTAAGAGGGTTGAGCCCAGTGTGTAGGTCTTTAGTTTCGGGTGGTCTTTCTTTTTTATGTTTTTCCTTGTCTTTTCCTCATCTATTTTTCTTTCTTTTTTCCCTTTTCCTTGTTTTTTCGGGAGCGGAACCGCGACCAAGACCAAACTCAGAACTTTTCCAAAGTTCTAGTTTTCATTTTCGTTCTGGTCCCTGTCCCGGTTCCATGCTTGTGTGCATCTCATTTTCTTCTTTGACCTTGCGTTTGACCGTGGGTTGGTTGTTCTCCTTTCTTTTCTTCCTTTCTTGTCCCTTTTTCCTCTCTTCCCTATTTTTGTCGGAGGAGGGTTCGGGTCAAGATCCGAACTCGCAACTTTTCTAAAGTCCTGGTGCCTGTTTCTGTCCCGGTTCCGACCCCGGTTCCACTCATTCTTCTTTCCTTTGCTTTGTGGCCTGGGGATGTCTCATCCTCGGTTCCCCCTTATGTTTTTCTTTCTTCCTTCATCCCTCATATGTTTCCAGGTGCGGGATCAGAATGGAATTTGAACCTAAAACTTGAAGAAAGTTTCAGGTCTGGATTCGGTTTCGGTTCTGGTTCTGCTGGCTCTTGTTTTTTTCCCCCATTCCGGCCCCGGCCCCATTTCTGCCGACGTTTTTCCTTTATTCCTTGCGTTTTGCTGGGGATTATTTCTCCCATTTTCCTTCTTCCTTTTCATCCTTTCCTTCACCTTCTTTCAAGTTTTTTTAGGGGCGGGACCAGGTCAGAATCTGAACCTGAAACTTCAAGGAAATTTCTGGGATAGTTTTGGCCCTGGTCCCGGTTCTACCGGGATTCATCTATCTTCGATTCTACCCCCTTTCTCCCCCAGTCCCAATTTTGGTTTTGTCCTGGCCCCGCCTCCACCAGTTTTGAAGAGTCTCGGTGAAAAGGAGTGCCTTCGCCAGGAGATGAGGACATCGACGTAAGGTCTTGCCGACCGTCATATGTCTTGCCGAATGAATTGGCATGTTGGTATAACTCTATCTACCTGCTATGACTTCTCCCAGATGTCCAAAGTCTCGCCGACATGCATTCTGTAGAGAAACCTTTGACCTTCAAGAATATGCACAGCTGGAGATGTTGGCTGGAGAGGTGGAGCAGCATTAATGACCATGTTGCAGAGCATTCAAGGTGACTCTGACGAAATCTTAATGGCGGACTCAAAGGCTGCAAGATAATAGCGACGGCCATAAAAGATCTGAAGGCCATGCCTAGGGATGAGCTTTCACTGACATGAGCAGGGGATGCACATTAAATGCTTCATTGACTTCATTCCAAAGTGCTTCTAGGGCCGACGTGTCCAGGCACCGACTCATTTTTGAAACCCTAGGGCAGGGGGCTAACGCTCTCTTGTATATATGACATTTTTTCTTTTTGTAAAATAGTTCTTGGTTAGGAGACTATTGAAAGAGCATTATTCAGACTTTGTAACTCATTTTTCATGTATACTATAGATCTGTAACACAAATGCTCCTCATTTTCTCAATAGAAAGTTATTTCCTTCACAGTTTTTCTTTATTGTTTCAGTGACTGGATGTGAGTTGCATGATTAAATTCTGTGTGATCCTTTATTTGATTAGATTCCTTCAGTACTGGATGCAAAGGATATTATGTCACAAAGTTGGTTTATGTTAGTGATCTCTTTCTTTTGCGCATATATCTGTGAAAACATCTTGTTTTCCTTATCTTAAGCATTAGAACAGTCGGAACCTTACATAGAATCATTTTTTGTAAACATAAATCTCTATATTGTGAGATTGTTTAGCTCTATTGGGATTTTCTATGAGTTTTCTGTAGTATTTTCATATTTTGATTATTAGTGTATCACTTGTTAGTGATAGGTTTTTGATTTAAGTATATCCTTCTTACTCTTTTCATTATCATTCTTCAATTTTTTTTTAAAGTATCTTAAGGGGAACCAGCCCATAATCTGGAGGTCCACTTCATTCCCAGGTCACCCACAACCTTGAAGTGTTCCCATGTGTCAATAGGTTGCTATAGTTGATAGCTTAGCAAGGGTGCAAACTTGATTTGACAACAGTTTTTGGCACGCCCGGTGGGACTGAGAACAGTTTTCAGTCTCAAATCAAAATTATCCTACTGCTGTTTGGTATGTGCAGCAGAAATTGCAGTCTTAAGAGATGAATTTTAGCATACTTGGTGACTCCGAGCTCAGGCTTAGCGGTTCCAGTGCATTACTACTCGTGAGAAGAGTGTAGACTAGGAGTAATTCATCTATTTTTGAGTATTTGCAGTTGTCCCCACCTAGAAGAAGGGGGGGAGAAATCCAAAAGGTTAAAAGAACAGTGGTCTATTCTAGGAGATCCAAGTTGAGTCCTTCTATAAGAGGCCATACTATTGTTCCTATTGTTATTACTAAGAGCATCCCAACGACAATGATTCCAGTAGTGAGAAACCAGCCATTTGTTGCTTTTAACCAAGGCATCCCACTGAATCTTACTCAACATGATGACATTCCTGTCACTACCTTAAGAGGTTTGCCATATTTTTATGGGGAGGATCATACCACCCCAATAGAGCATATAAAAGATGTTGCCAACCTGTGTGTTGTTCACCATGTGATTGAAGAAAATGTTGCACTAAGATTGTTGGCGCGTCCTTCAAGGAAAAAGCCTTACAATGGTTCAAAGGCCTACCTGTCAACTCTATAGCCACATGGTATGAGTTAGGTAGCCAGTTGTGCAAGTTTTTTGAAGATAAATCAGACCACTTATCATTGGTGGAGCAACTATCTTCAATCAAAAGAGCTCCACATGAAGACATGTCGAATTTCAATCACTGGTTCCAAAGGACATGGGATAGAATCCCACAATCAGTAAGGCCTACTACTAATTATGCATTATTATACTATTTAAGAGCTTTATATAGTGATATTTCTATGATGATTCAATCAATGGGAGGTGATATGCTTCCTGCAGCATATAGTGTAGCTGTCAGAGCTAAAAACAGCCTTATACAGGCTAGTAAAATTGCCCCAAGACCACCTATACCAATATTTCCTGCTCTTCAACCTCTGACCCCTATGCAAGTTCCCCCTTTAGTTGTTGTTCCAAGTACACCAGCATTGCCAGCATCTGATACCCAGCCTAACGGTCAATTAAATGCATTTCCAGCTCAGTCTAACGAGCTGCAAGAGATTAAGGGCCTTCTAATGACCTTTGGCAATGAGATGGTTAATCTAAGAAAATAGCAAAATCAAGGTTTTAAACCTTATCAACCCTCATTTCAGTATAATTACCAACAGAATCAGACCAATAGACCACATTATCAGCCTTATAATCAAGGCCAAAAGTTTGCTCGTAATCCAAGGACACATCAAGCTTATGACTCCAACACTACAAGCACTTCCAAACAGCTCGCACCTATCCAGAACAACTTGGTTCAAGATTACGAGTGGTGCTTTCCATGTAATCAACCCCATAATCAGGGTACCTATGTAAATGGGATGCTTAACCAAGCCTTGATGGTTCAGAACAATAATGTGCCTTTAACAACTGAAGTACAGCAGCAAGAGCAACATGCACATGAGTCTACGATCCTAAATTGGAAAGGGGAAGAATTTTGTGGAGTGGTCTACGCTGATTCTTCAATTGCAGACAATACACGTAGTAAGAAGAGGGCAATAGACGAAGGACATCAACCTGATACAGTTCAGACTCAACTAAACAAGGGCCGAACCAGAATCAAAGTACTCCTGGCCCATCAAATGCTGACCAGATCCGAGTGCTACCAAGGGGCCAGCCTTTGGTAATCAACCAATAGTCTGATTTATCAGCTCAGGATCCTTTAGTTAAAGGTAATGCTATTCCCCCTAAAGGTCAGGTTAAATCTGCTGCATCTTTTAATATATTGGAGCATATGAAGAAAATTAATGTACCCATGTCAATATGGGATTCTCTGAGTATTCCAGGTCAAAAGGACCTACTCCAATCCGCTTTATCCGGTTTAAGTGTCTCAGGTGAGCCTAGTGTAGAAAAGGAGAAGGTTGTGTTGGTTGATACTACTGTTGGTAATAACGAACAACAAGCTGCTAAAGCCAAGCCACCTCCCTTTTATTTGTCATTAATCATAGATGATCATCTAGTTCACAATTGTATGATTGACTCAAGGGCTAGTAGTTTAGTTATGCCCAAACAAATTGTCGATAAGTTGGGAATTGAGTATGAGCCACTAGAAAAGGGGGTAGTGCAATTGGATGGTACGACTATGAACACTATAGGGGTCATTAAAAATTTGAGCTTAACTATACATGCTTGTCCCAATTTTGCAATACCACAGGATATATACATTATTGAGTTGCCCCCGTACTTTGCCCTTTGTTTATCTAGGGATTTTACGGCCAAGATAGGTGGTTACCTATCCTCTGATTAGTCTCACATGTTGTTCAAAACTAGATATGGCACTAGAGCTACTATCAAATCAAAACCCATAGCCAAGGTTCATGTTGAGCCTTACAATCCATCCCCTATCAATGCCAACTTGGTTACAAATGAACAAGTGGAGCAACATGTTGTTCAAGAGGTTGAGATTCAAATAAGAAGAACATCAGATGTTCTTCCTAAAGAGTGGGGACCTCAAGCTCATGAGGCAGATATCGGAAAGCAGTTGCAAGAGGTTGACATCGGTGTTTATATGATGCATGAGACTGACTCTTTTGTGCCTAATATTGAAAAGAGTAAGGAACAACATAATGAGCAGCATGAAGATGATTTATGGGAGCTATATTTTGATGGCTCAAGGAGTAGAGTAGGTACTGGTGGTGGATGTATGCTAGTATCGCCAAATGGATAGAAGTACTATCAAGCTTTTAGATTCTATTTTGGTTGTTCTAGCAATGTTGCTGAATATGAAGCTCTAGTCCAAGGTTTGGAGTGGGGCGAGACAGAGAAGTATCAGTTGTTTAAAAGTTTATGGTGACAACAAGTTGGTTGTCAATCAGGTGAGAAAGCTAAATGCTGTTAAAAATGATATGCTCAAGTCTTACAGGAATAGGGTATGGGACCTCTTAGAGGGATTTGAGGCCTTTAATCTAATTTCCATTCCTAGAGATCAAAATAAACATGCTAATAGATTAGCCGCTATAGGAGCTGAACACGATATTCCAAAGGAGATTTGCAGTGATAGAACTAATCAGCATATCAAGATTGTGGTTAGGCCTGCTATGCCTGATAACAATATGCACTGGCAAGTCTTTGATAGTGACTAGCAGATTGTCAGCTTTTTAATAGAAGAATTCGAGTTCTCACATACCAATTAGGAAAAATTAAAGCACTAATACAGTGACCATATTATTCAGCTAAAAAACAAGTTGTCTAAAGGCCTGGTCACTTTAGAATCTATTTTTAATACTGATGATGAAGCTAGAAAGCCCAAGGGGAGTATTCAAGTTCAGCAAGACCACTACGAAGAAGTTGAAGTCTTTAAAGAAAATCTTCTTAAGTTAGGAAAGGTATGTACAACTGAAGAGAAGAATCTTTTTATTCAACTTTGTCAAAAATTTAATGATATCTTTGCCTGGCAATATAGTGATTTAGAGGGATTTAATCCCTAGCTTGATCAACATACTAATGAACTCGAGCCTAATGTCAAACCTGTTAGGCAGAAACAGAGGCCCTTGAATCCTAAGTTAGAACCTTTGATGAAAAAGGAACTAGATAAGTTGATTGAAAGTAGCATCATTTTTCCCATCAAGCATACCTCATGGGTTTCAAACCTAGTGCCAGTAAGAAAGAAAATTGGTGAAATAAGACTCTGTGTAGATTTCTGTGATTTAAATAGGGCCTCCTTAAAAGACCATCATCCTCTGCCTTCTATGGAATAGATACTTCAGGTAGTTTCAGGGTCTGAAAGGTTCCCCTTATTAGATGGCTATTCTAGTTACAACAAGATATTGGTGAAGAGGGAAGATCAGTACAAAACAGCCTTCACCACAAAATGGGGAACCATGGCCTATCTGAAAATTCCCTTTGGTTTATCTAATGTTGGGGCAACCTTTCAAAAGGCTATGGATATGGCCTTTCAGGGTTTAATGTACAAGATAGTCTTAGTCTATCTTGATGATATCACAACTTTTTCTAAAGAGGCTAAGGATCATCTAAGTCATCTGAGGCAGATTTTTGAAAACTGCAGGGAATTTGGGATATCACTTAATCCCAAAAAATGTGTGTTTGTTGTTCATGAAGGAAAATTGCTTGGTTATGTGGTATCTAAACAGGGTATTACTATCGACCCTGAAAGAATAAGTGCCATCTTAGCTCTTCCTTTACCAGTGCATAAGAAAGGTTTACAGAGTTTTATTGGTAGGATTAACTTTGTTAGGAGGTTTATCCCTGACATTGCTGAGTTATTAAATCCACTAACTCAAATGCTGAGAAAGAATGTACCTTTCAATTGGACTAAGGATGGAAGAAGAAGTTTTGAGTTTATAAAAAAGGCATTGGCAACTGCACCTACACTTCCGAATCCTAACTTTTCTAAGGATTTCATTTTATATGCCTATGGAAATATTGATTCGCTTTCATCCATACTTGTGCAGTGAAATGATGAAGGATCTGAACAGCCCATGGCGTTCTTTAGTTAGGGACTCAAAGATTACGAGCTCAAGTACACCTTTGTAGAGAGGCATGTTCTTGTTGTCATAAGAAGCTTAAAGAATTTTAGGCACATGCTTTCCAATAACAAGATTATACTGATGGTTGCTCATCCAAGGGTGAAAGAGTTTTTATTGAACAAAGATTTGAGTGATAGAAGAGCTAGTTGGGTCACTAAGGTGATGGAGTATGACCTTGAACTAAAGGTTACCAAACTAATAAGAGGTAGAGGTCTTTGCGAACAGCTTACTAAGGACAGCAATAACAGTGTAAAGGAGGAAGAAAGTTTTGTTTTAGCACTCCAAGATGGGCAACAAACTATTGTACCTACTTTTGTTGGTTGGATTACATAAATGACACATTTTTTATTAACCAATGAGTGCCCTCCCGATCTGACTAGATCTTAAAGAAGGTTGATAGAGTATTGCATGAATTCCATCAAGGATTAGCTAGCGGACACTTTTCTCTGAGAGCCACGGCTCTTAAAATAATGAAAGGAGACTATTAATGGCCTACCTTATTCAAAGATGCTCGTGCATGGGTAAGAAGGTGCAAAGAGTGTGCTATGTTTGCTAGAAAAGAGAAACTGGCAGCCCTCTTGTTGCAACCAGTTCAAGTTGATCAGCCCTTCATGAAGTGGGGTTTGGATTTTATTGGGGTTATAAACCCACCATCAAGTGCAGGCCACAAATGGATACTCATAGCTACTGATTATTTTTCAAAATGGACTGAGGCTGTGGCACTCAAAGAAGCTAATGAATCTACTGTCCTAAATTTTTACGAAGAACTAGTTACCAGATTTGGTATCCCAGATTCTATTATGTTAGACAATGCTCTTGCTTTTGTGAGTGTTAAATTTTTTGACTGGGCTATCAAAAATGGTATATATCTGAGCACATCCTCTAATTATTATCTGCAGGGCAACGGAAAGGCAGAGTCCACTAACAAAAACCTCCTAAGGATCATTAAGAGAACTATGGAGGACAATCAAAAGGCCTGGCACACCAAGCTAAAATCAGCCTTGTGGGCTGATAAGATTACATCAAAAAGGTCTACAGGACTTTCTTCATACATGTTAGTGTATGGAAAAGAGGCAAGACTGCCCATATCAGTTGAACTCCAAGCCCTCGATATCGTAAACCAACTTGATATAATTGAGGAGAAGCCTATGACAACAAGGTTGGCTCAGTTGATTGAGCTTGAAGAACTCAGAGCTGAAGCAGTGGAAAGGATTGAGCAATATCAGGCTCAAGTGAAAAGGTCATTCGATAAAAAGGCATCTCCCAGAGTATTTCAAGAAGGTGACATAGTGCTAAAGTGGGATGAATTTAAAATTAGGCCTGGAAGACACTCCAAATTTGATGCACTTTGGACTGGGCCATATATCATTACTGAGGAGAAACAACATAATGCTTTCCAACTATCTAGGTTAGATGGTATAGTGGAACCAATCCCAATAAATGGTATTCACCTCAAACATTATTTTTGAGGTATGGACCTAAATCTGTACATAACTGTTAAAATTCCTTAGCTTAATTGTTGTTTCATTCCCTAAGTGTTGTCCCAGCATGGTAAATAGTTTATGTAATGCCATAGAAAGTGCACAAGAAATAGATCAGTGCGAACATGAAATCTAGATCTAAATGCCAATCTAATGTTAAGCAACAAAGAACAAATGAAAGTAAAAAACGTGAACAAAATAAAATAGTCTCACCAATTTCAAACGTATTTCCATGATTCATCTCGATTGCCCTTCTCCATTTTTCTTGTGTAGTATAATTGCCCTTATATTTTTCGTAAGTTCATGCAAGTATAGCCTATGATAGTGATTTAGCAAAACATCGAAGATTCAAGATTAAGTGCTCTCGAAAGTCATAAGATTTCATGAGAGAGATTGGAATGAAGAAGGATAGATCAATTTATAGATAATTGATTATTCGAACGACAGGCCGGGATTGAAAGATCAACAGACGGTTGAGATTGACTGATTAGTCATGCATTCTGATAACTGTCAGTAGTAACATGAGTGATATAAATTAGAAATAGAATTAAAGATTAAATAAATGATTTAATCTTCTAGTTTGGTATTTGAAAACAGAAGAATTATCTTTGCATGACAACGATGAAGATGGATTAAAGCAACTCTTGTTCGAATGCACGCACAAGGTTTAATTAATTAAATAGGAGTATTTAATTAATATGCATGTACATGCAATTGAGTTAGCACTAGATGATTGAATGATTTGATGAAGAGATTATTCGAGAATGCCACTCAGACATTAAATCAAGAGTTAACTGAGCGATTAAAATAGATCTTTGAGTCGAGTAAAAGTGAATACTTAGATAACTCACACAATTATCTAAATATAGAGGAATGCGTTAAACTAGAATTCATGAATTAAATAATTCATTTAATTCAAGATTTGATATTCAAAGAATAATTAAATAAATAAGATTTATTTAATTAAATGATGAAGGGATTTAAATGAATAATTAAATAAATAAAGAATTTATTTAATTATAGTTGAAGTATGATAAAGAGTGAATTAAATAAGAATTTATTTAATTTGACAAGAAGGATAAGGTTAATTAGTAACATAATTAAATAAAAAGTTTTTATTTAATTAATTAGATAGAATAAAGAAAAGTGTGAATTAATTAAATAATTAAGATTATTTAATTAATAGAAGAAATGAAGACTATAGAGAATAATTAAATAATTAAGATTATTTAATCAAGACCATGAAGAATACGAATTAAGAAGAATGTGGAAGTCGCAGGCCTAAACCAAATTTCGGTGTCTACATTTGCCCCTCTTTGATACAATGTCGTTTTGGCATTGTGTCAAAGAAAATCTATAAAA